>CATNWA010002701.1:0-19984 GCA_951230385.1 Staurois parvus
TGAATATGAAAAGAAGAGAAGGATGAATGATGAAGAAGAAGAAGAAGAGGGATTGATGAAGAAGAGATGATGATGATGAGAAAAAGAGATGATGATGAAGAAGAAGAGAGATGATGAAAGAATGATAGAGGAAAGAAAGAAGAAGATGAAAATTGAGAGGATTTCCAGTATGGCCAAAAAGTGTCCATGTCAGAAGAGCTACGCTATTTCTTTGACAGTTCCTGGAGACATATTACAGCCGGTTTGCATACATGGTATCTATTTGTTTCCGATTAAAACACATCTGTATCCGAAATGGATACAAATTACATTGTTGCAACCGCTATAAATGTCAAAGAAACTGTCAAAGATATAGCGGGAGCTCTCTGCAGGGAAACTTTTTGCGGGCTGTAGACGGGATGAAAAATCGGGCCGATTTTTTTTTTTTTACCATTGCTGCTGGTAACGTCGCCGCTTGAACAACCGAATTTTTCATTTTTTAAAAGAAAAATCGGCCTGTTTTTCTCCCGTCTATGGCCTGCATAAGCATTAGTGTGCCTGGGGGAGGGGGGGACCTTTGGCCTTTCCAAACACAGTAGATGCTCAAGAATGTTTCCTTGAACTCTTGGAAATGGGTTAAAAAGGAAAGACACTCCTAGATAGCCTGCACTGAGAAATGACTGTCCATGATGACGTGTCAATGATTATTTGCTCTCATTTTTTCAGGAGTGGTACTGCTTGCGGTTGAAGATGGTAGAAATCCACCTTCACGTACCTCCACTCACCTCACTTGTTTGGCCAGTGGATATTTTGTGGGCCGCAGCAAGTAATTAGTCTGTGAATGGGATGTTGTTAATACACGTCTGTTGTGCAAATCTGGTATTGTCCATGCATATACCTGGCGCACATCTACATAGGATTGTCATTTTTTCGCTGTGCGAAGAAAATTTATGTTTCATGTTGCATGCGTTTCTGCACTCAACCAATAGGTGTGAAGACTCTAAGTGACGTCTTCACTACTAAAACACAGTCCTAGCAATTGATTCTGATGAAAAAAATTTTTTACATGCCTATGCAGCATGTTAGTTGTCAACCTCCAGTACATTTGATGGAGCTTATGGACATGTAATACTGTTCATTTTTGTATCCCATTCTCACATTATTTTTATTCAATATTTTCAACATATGTATTCCATGTAGTTGGGACATGTGCGTTTTATCTATTACAACCATTCAAGACATATTCAATGTGCTCCAGTCAGTTGCTGTGCAGAAACAATGCAGCGGTCAACTTTGTTAAGCACCTGCAAACACTGAAAATCAAGGGCTGATGTGACATGTCATGGACAACCACTAAAACCTTCTTTCGGAAGGTGCGTTTGTGATGCTTCCAAACAAAGCAACCGAGAACACATGAGTGGGTGAACTGGCCCAAAGGTTATTAGGGGTCAGGCCGCAACGGACTGACCAGATTGTGAATTCAACAGAACTAGTTGAATACAACAGCAATTGTATAATAATGTGAGATTTACTGTAAGCTGATAGAAAATTAGACACATTGCACTTAATCAGTAAATAGATAGTTAAAGAGGGGGGGTGATCCAGATTTGCATATGGGACAGTGATGAGGTTGGGGGAGGGTCAATTGTAAAGGAAGACAGATTTATCCTAAGACGAAAATGTCAATGAAATCACGATGAACTTTTCACTGACTAATTTGCAAAACATGTACGTAACATTATAACATTTTCACAAATGATATGGTGGTGAAAAAAAAGCATGCAAAACACACATTTTCCAGACAGAAAAGAAATGCAATCCCCCTTGTAGTGGCGCGGTACCCATGATGAAACGTTGTTGCACCTAACACGTCTTTTAAAAAACACCCCCATTACACCCACAAATAGCATGGCACCACACTATTGTGGGTTAGGTGCGACACATTGGAAAAAATAACTAAAAATAAGCAACTGGCTAAAAACATATCTTGAAAATATGGGGACTCTGTACGGCGACAGTCGTTCACGAAGAGAAGAAATTTCTGCCCCCCCAAAAACCCAAACATGAGGAAAGGGTGGTAAAATTGCTGTGCTGCTTCCCAAACCCCTTGGCTGCCAGGGTCATTATGCGGGTCCCGATGCCAGTTTTTGCTGGGGCCCAAAAAAAATTTCCCACGGGCCACAAGTAAAGGTGAGTGGAGGGTGAGGTGGATTTTTACCAGCTTAAACCGAAAGCGTACCACTCCTGAAAAATGAGAGCAAATAATATTGCAGTCATCAGACAGTAAATTTAGTGCAGGCTATTAGAGTGTCTTTCCTTTTTAAATTTTCAAGAGTTCGGGGAACTTTCTTGGAGCATTCGTGTTTGGAAAGGCCAACCCCCCCCCTCCCCAGGCACATAATGCTTATGCGGGCCATAGAGGGGAGAAAAAAACAGCCGATTTTTCTTTTAAAAAAATGAAAAATGGGTTTGTTAAAGCGGCCGACGTTACCGCAAGGGTAAAAAAAAAAAAATCGGCCGTTTTTTCATCCCGTCTACACCCGGCAAAAGTGTCCTGCGAGAGCTCCGCTATTTCTTTGACAGTTCTTTGACATTTTAGGGTTTTGCAACAATGTATTTGTACCCTTTTCGGATACAGATTTTTTTATTCGGAAACAAAAGATAAAATGTTGCAACCGCTGTAAATGTCAAGGAACTGTAAAAGAAATAGGGGGCTCTCTGGGGACATTTTTGCCATACGGGAATTCCTTCATTTTTCATCCTTCTTTTCCTCTTTTCTTCTTCTTTCTTCATCCCCTTTTTTTCTCTTCTTTTTCCCCATCATATTTTTCCCCCCACCCTCTTCTTTTCTTCTTTTTCTTCCTCTTCACCCTCTCTTCTTTTTTCATTCCCTTCCCTCTTTCCCAAAACCCCCCATTCCCTTTTTTTACTTTTAAAAAAAAATTTCCTAAAAAAACCCCTTCTTCTTTTTTTCCCATATCCCTTTTTTCCCTTTTTTTTTCCTTCTTTTTTCTTAAAAATCACATAAAAAACCCCCTCCTTTTTTTTCATCATTTAAACAAAATCCCTTTCCTTTTCATCCAAATAAAAATAAAAAAATCCCCCCTTTTATTCTGGCTTCCATAATGCATTGTGGTCTAAAAAACCGCCTCCTGGGCAAAAACACATGCAATTTGTTTGTGCGTTGCAATTAGAGACAAACTTTTGCACACCCCAAATTGCACCCCCCCCCCCCCCCCCCCCCCCCCCCCCCCCCCCCCCCCCCCCCCCCCCCCCCCCCCCCCCCCCCCCCCCCCCCCCCCCCCCCCCCCCCCCCCCCCCCCCCCCCCCCCCCCCCCCCCCCCCCCCCCCCCCCCCCCCCCCCCCCCCCCCCCCCCCCCCCCCCCCCCCCCCCCCCCCCCCCCCCCCCCCCCCCCCCCCCCCCCCCCCCCCCCCCCCCCCCCCCCCCCCCCCCCCCCCCCCCCCCCCCCCCCCCCCCCCCCCCCCCCCCCCCCCCCCCCCCCCCCCCCCCCCCCCCCCCCCCCCCCCCCCCCCCCCCCCCCCCCCCCCCCCCCCCCCCCCCCCCCCCCCCCCCCCCCCCCCCCCCCCCCCCCCCCCCCCCCCCCCCCCCCCCCCCCCCCCCCCCCCCCCCCCCCCCCCCCCCCCCCCCCCCCCCCCCCCCCCCCCCCCCCCCCCCCCCCCCCCCCCCCCCCCCCCCCCCCCCCCCCCCCCCCCCCCCCCCCCCCCCCCCCCCCCCCCCCCCCCCCCCCCCCCCCCCCCCCCCCCCCCCCCCCCCCCCCCCCCCCCCCCCCCCCCCCCCCCCCCCCCCCCCCCCCCTTTTTTTTTTTTTTTTTTTTTTTTTTTTTTTTTTTTTTTTTTTTTTTTTTTTTTTTTTTTTTTTTTTTTTTTTTTTTTTTTTTTTTTTTTTTTTTTTTTTTTTTTTTTTTTTTTTTTTTTTTTTTTTTTTTTTTTTTTTTTTTTTTTTTTTTTTTTTTTTTTTTTTTTTTTTTTTTTTTTTTTTTTTTTTTTTTTTTTTTTTTTTTTTTTTTTTTTTTTTTTTTTTTTTTTTTTTTTTTTTTTTTTTTTTTTTTTTTTTTTTTTTTTTTTTTTTTTTTTTTTTTTTTTTTTTTTTTTTTTTTTTTTTTTTTTTTTTTTTTTTTTTTTTTTTTTTTTTTTTTTTTTTTTTTTTTTTTTTTTTTTTTTTTTTTTTTTTTTTTTTTTTTTTTTTTTTTTTTTTTTTTTTTTTTTTTTTTTTTTTTTTTTTTTTTTTTTTTTTTTTTTTTTTTTTTTTTTTTTTTTTTTTTTTTTTTTTTTTTTTTTTTTTTTTTTTTTTTTTTTTTTTTTTTTTTTTTTTTTTTTTTTTTTTTTTTTTTTTTTTTTTTTTTTTTTTTTTTTTTTTTTTTTTTTTTTTTTTTTTTTTTTTTTTTTTTTTTTTTTTTTTTTTTTTTTTTTTTTTTTTTTTTTTTTTTTTTTTTTTTTTTTTTTTTTTTTTTTTTTTTTTTTTTTTTTTTTTTTTTTTTTTTTTTTTTTTTTTTTTTTTTTTTTTTTTTTTTTTTTTTTTTTTTTTTTTTTTTTTTTTTAATGGTTGGATAAAAAAAACAATCCTCTTAATTTGGGTTATCATTGAATTTCTCAAGTGGGAAGGAAAAAATGAGTTGGGGTCCTTGGCATTTTGGGATACACCTACTGTTATCCTCCCCTTAGCACAAAATTCCCCCCAAATCTCTTCAAATAGAAACAAATTTCCCCCCCCCCCCCCTTTAAAACCCCCTTCCCCTTTCGCAAAAATTTCCCCTCCCCAAATCCCTCTGCCTAAACACCCCCCCCAAGCCCCCTTCCTAGCAAACCCCCAATCTCCTCTTTCCTCTCCCCAAATCCCACTCCTAGCAAAACCCTCCACCCTCCCCCCCAATCCCCCCCCCCTACCCCAAAAATTTTCCCCCCCCAAATTTCCCCCTCCAACACAAACCCCCCACCCTCCTCCTAGGCCAAATCCCCCCCCCCAATCCCCCTCCCATTTCCATGGAAAGACCGGCCGGGGGGGGGACCCCCCTGGGCCCGGGCAAAGGGTGGAGAGTAGAGAAACCATTGGCAGTGGCTGAAACCCTAGGCTGCAGTCATCCTGGTGGCCCCCCCTAGTTTTCCCTATTTGGCAGCACCACCCTGAATGAAAGGGAAATCTTTGAAGGGGGACCCTAAAGACAATTTTGGGTTTCCCCTCATTTTGGGGGAAATTTTTCCTCTCATTTTCCCCTGTTTTGGGCTATGGGAAAAAGGGTAAAGGGGAAAAGTTTTCCCCAAAGGGGGGGAAAAAAATTAACAGGGGGTATAACCCTCCCTCTTTACTACCCAAAAATTTTTTAAAAAACAGTTTTGGGGCCTTTAAGTCCCCCCTTCCCTCTATTTATTTAAAAGGTCACATTTTTTCCTTTGTTTTTTATATTTTTTTTTTTCCTTTAAACCCTTTGGGGGTTTTCCTTCCTTGCCTCTATTTACTAAAATATCTTTTTTTTTCCCTTTAAAAAATTTGTCCAAAGTGTTCCCCACTGGATAAGGGAAATTTGAAAGGTAAGTATAATCTTTTTTTTTTCAAAACCATGTTTTTTTGTGCCAAGTTATCATGTTAGTATGAAAATCTGTTCTTTCTTTTTAAGAAAACACTCTTCTCAATGGGAAACAGCTTTTTGACATTATGATATAAAAAAAAATTTATGAACAAGAATTATGATGACAAAAATAAGACAAAATCCTAAAAGTTATTTAAACCATATTTAAATATAAAAAAAAAAGGAAGAAGTTACATTTTCATGCTACTCCCAACCAGGGAAAAAAAGGGGTTTAATTAGAAAACCGGATAGCTTCCAAAGGGGACAAAAATTATTTTTATCTTTTCCAATAGATTTACTGGCAAACCCAGTGAGGCGTATTCCATTACTGCTCCTTGGGCAAGAGAGGAATTTTATGCAAAATTCCAGACAGCCCAAAAAATATTCACAACCAAATTATCCAAAACAATTAATTTAAAAAGACAAAAGCTTAAAAACAGGCCGGGGTTTTAAAATTTTCCAAAACTGAATTTTTCTGTTTTGGGAAATGAATAAATTTTGGGATAGGCAAAACTGTATTACTTAATTAATTACTTACTTAAAAATAAAAAAAATTTTAAAACATCGGGCCGTAAACATTTAGCAAAATCCCCTGGAAATTCTGTTTTTAAGGGTTTTTTTTTGAACAGGGGCTGCTGTCCCCGAGCTCAAGCATCACAAACTAACCTGGCTGGTAACCTAGCTGTCATTTTTGACAGCTGGGTTCCCCCATTTTTTTTTTCCCCGATGCCTGCTTTCCAACTCCTTTTTAAACTGTTTGGGGAAGCTTTTTAATAAATACAAGTTTTTCCAAAATTACTATAATAAAGGGATCTAATTAAAAATTAAATTTATCAAAAAACTTTTCCATGTTCTGTACCAAAACATAAATTTTAGTGTCTCTAAAAAAAGGGAAAAATTTTTAATGAAATTGGTGGTTCTAAAACAAACCCCTTTCAAAAAAGAAAAAAAATGTTTTTTTAAATTTCAAAATTTTTTCTTTTAGATTGCCCAAAACATTTGGCCAACCCGCTAAAAGTATTCAAAGTTTTTTAGACCAAGTTTTAATACCCTTTGTGTTGATTAAAAAAATGTGCAAACCAAAGATCTAAAAAAATTTCGTCATGACTTCTCCCTGGGCAAGTAAAGGGAGGTTTGGAATCACCCCAATGTACTTTCAACTGGGGAAAAAACAAAAAAAAATAAATTTCAAATTTGGAAATTTTAAAACCCCAAAAAATAATAAATAAACCAAAAAAAAGTTTTTTCCAATTTAAACCAAAAAAAGCCTACTAGTGTGTATGGGTTTTCAAAGCAAAATTGTGCATTTTCCCCGCGAGAGAAACTGTTTAACCCAACCTTTCCCCCCTGCTTCTCCCCGGGAGTCATAGACTCAATTTTTGATCATTGTTTTGCACATTTTTTAAAAATTTCACAAAGGGGTATGGGCGGCAGTCACAAAAATTTTAAAATTTTATTTTTTAGACCCCTTTTGGCTTTTTAGTGACTACAGCTCATTGAGTTTTTGTAAAAATTTTATTTTTTTATTAATTTTTTCATAACAATTTTTGGGGCCAGTTGGCTGGGTTCCCCCATATTTTTTTTGTTTTATTAAAACCCAAATAAAATGTGCCCCAAAAAACATACAGATGTGGGTGCTGGAGTGATTAAATCTGCCCGCCAATTCAGTCCCCAAACCCCCGAAAAATTTGGGTTTCAGTCAGATTTTCAACATTATTTTTCACACAATTGGCAAACAAAATTTTGTTTTTTGGCCCAAACCCAAAAAAGGGGCCCTTTGGCTACCTACTTGTGGGGGGGGCGTAAAGCACCCGATTTTCTTTGTTTAAGGGGGAAATAAAATTGGACAGGTGGGTTTGGGATAAAATTGGTAAGCCCCCATCCGCTTCTTTCTTGAAGGACAAAATACCAATCACTCAATTTATGGAACCCTCCCGCCATAATGGGAAATTAATTACTAAAACCGGGCAAGCAAAATCGGTTTTAATTCTGCATAGAAACAATCGCCATGGGTGTAGAAAATCAGGGTTGCGGGACACAATTGTACAGCGCTAAACTCTAGGGGGCCTGTGCTGTCTTCCCTGCCCACTATGAGGCAAAGCGAAACCCGGGGCCTGATTTTTTGGCTTCATTTTCATGCCTGAGCCGAGAGTAGCGAGGAAGGGCAGGTGAGGCCACCCCGCTGGATGGGAAAGTGTCAGTGCTGACAACCAGGGAGGGGGTGGACACTGAGCGTCACCGGCCCGAGCAGGGAGGGAGAGCACCATCCAGGAGCAGTAGTACTATCATTGGGGGGGTAATAAGACACTGGTAGGATCTGTTTCAGAGAAATACACACCCCTCCCCTCCCCACAACTCCCTGACACCAACAAAAATTCTCACAAAAACCCATTCGACCTCCTGAGGGGCCCCCCAAGGGGTGCGGGTCCAAGGCTGCATATTTTACTTGACTGTTTGAGCAGGATGAGCAAGGGGGACTGGATGAGGAATCTGTCATTGTCAGCAGGGGGGGGGGGGGATAATGGACATTACCGGGTTGGTGGGGGATCAGAAAATTCCCCGGGGAAAGACATTTTGTATTACTGGGAGATGGCACCTGAAGGTGGGGGCCATCTGTCATTGTCTGGAGGGGAAGGGGGGTCACCTTCTTTACCTTTAGGTGGGGGGGGGGCATCTTCATCTGGTGGGGGAGGGGGAAGGGGGTCATCTTCATTACCTATTGGGGGGGGGGGGTCATCTGTCATTACCTGGGGGGAGAGGAGGGGCCCCCTTCATTACCTAGGGGGGGAGAGGGGGGTCATATGACATTACCTGGGGGGGGGTGTCATCTGTCATTCCCCTGGGGGGAGAGTGGGTGATCGTAATTACCTGGTGGGGAGGGAATAATTGCTGTTACCTGGGGGGGTCATCGTCTTAACTGGTGGGGGAAGTGGGGGACGTCATTACCGGGTGGGGGAGGGAAAAATTTTTGGCTGTTCCCTGGGGGGTCTTTTCATTAACTGGGGGGGAAGCATGGGGGGGTTATCAGGTCATGCACAGGGACACCAGCCCGGGAGCATGGGGGGGGTCACCGGGCAGAGCACGGGGGCCCTGTATACTGTTTAATTTCTTCCTCATGCAACTGCTCAGGCAGTTGCTGGTACAGTCCGATTTGGCATGGCCCCCCAATACCCTCCTCTGTTATCCATCCCGGTGGCAATGCCTGGGATGGAAGAAGAGAGATCTGGGGGAGATAAAGGGGGGTTTTTTTATTTTTATTTAAATTTTTTTGGGGGGTGTTTTTTTTTTTTTTTTAAAAAATTTGGTTTGAAGAATTAAAATTGGGCAAATTTTAAAAAGGTGAAAAGGGGAAAGGGGGTTTTGGGTTTTGGTTTTGGGTAGTTGTTGGGTTAAAAGGGGGGGGTTTTTAGTGGTTTGAATGGGAAATTTAAATTTTGAATAAAGGGAAGTACACAAAATTTTTTTTTTATTTTATAAGGAATTATAAGGCCCAAAAATTTGAAAAAAAGGTTTTTCAAAATGAAGGGAAAATTACAGTTACACAGGGGGGGACTGACCCATTTACACTTGGGGGACTGCCCGAGGGGCCCGGGGTCATAGGGGGCCCCATAAAATCCCCGGGACCTTTTTTAGGCTTTTTTGGTGTTTTTGAGTGTGGGCAAGGACACAGGGCCCCAAACCCCCGTTGCCCGGAGGCCCCCGGTTGCAGTCCCGCCCCTGCAGTTTTTCAATACAATTTGGGGGCAAAAGGAAAAAGGGGCCCTGCTTGTTAGAGCTTACAATCTGGGATGCATTTCTGCACTTTTACTGAAACTTCACAATCTTTCCCTTTAAATTTTACATCACATCTGCATACTCCCACATACAGTAGACTTCTTTGCTGTTATATCGGCAGAACACGGCACATATTTTTTACCCATCTTCCCCTTTTAAAACCTCTTTTCCTCCCCACGGAGCACCATAGATTTGGGGACCCCTTCTCCATATCTACTAAGCCCACCATTAGTTTCCCCCCCTTGTCACGGGGACCTCCCAATGAGGGCGGGGGGTTTTAAAAAAAGGCGACTCTTTGTGGATAGTTTTTTCCCTTGTCCTTTTTTGCGTCCAAGGGGCATGCTACCGATGGCTATACTCTCCCAGGCTTACACCACTACTCACAAATGCTGTTCCACATCACCCGTACTTCCCCTGAAAAAGGCCTTTAGGTTTAGTACTGCAGGAGACTAAATTGCACTCCGGGGGAACAAAAACAAAAAAATTCCACCAATTCCCAAACATAAAAAAAATTCTAATAATATATATAAATCCCCAAAATTTGGGCCTGGGGAGGAATTAGCTCAGCCCACAGGAGCCAAAAAAGGTGTCAATGGGTGTAGTACACTGTCACGGGGGGTGGTGCCCTTTCACGAGTTCATGAAATACTGTTCGTGGTTATTTTTATTTTGTGTAATACCATTTTATTTAGTCTATATCATTTGCCGGGGGCGCTCGCTTTATCATTTTTAAATTTTTGAAAACTTTTCTACATTTTAGCAAAAAACTGTGTTTCCACAGGGGTTTTAGGGGTTTTAGAGCTCAGAACTTACACCCATTTTGGGTCAGGGTTCAAAATTCCCGTTTAGCAACCCCAAAAAAAAATTGGAGATCAATTTTTCTGGGTTTTTGGCGGGAAAAAATTTTTGTTCAATCAATTATGATTTTGCCTAGTGTTGGGAAAAGTGGGTGAAGGGTTTATTTGGGGTTTACTGTTCTTCTCCCAAATTGGGTTTCATGGGGCAATTTTTCTTTTCCCGTGTATTTTTTCTTTTGAAACTTTTTTTTTTTTTTAAATCTTTTCCCCTTTTTACAATTTTGACCCCCCCCCACCCATAAATTCACCTTTTCCCATATGCAAATCTATGGATAAACCCCCCCAACTCTTTAACTATCTATTTATGATCAAGTAAAAGTTTTTCTCATTTTCTATCAGCTACAGCTCAGTTCCACTTTTATTTTTAAAAAGGGCTGATTGTATTCACCATTTAGTTGTTTGAATTCAAAATTTCCTGGTCAGTCCTTTTCCCCTTTGCCTTAAAATAACTTTTAGGGCCATTTCACAACTACATGTGTTTCAGTTGTTTTTTTCAGTTTCACAAACGCACGGGAAAAAAGGTTTATGGTTGTCAATGTCATATTTCACATAAAGGGGCGCCTGATTGTTTCTGCACAAAAACTGTTCGGGAAAACCACTTTGGGAAACTTTCCTTGAATTTTCCTAAAACGCCCCATGTCCCTAACTAAAAGGGAAAAACAAAGAAAATGAAAAAAAAAAATAAGGGGGGGGGGGAAGGGATAAAAAAATTTTGCAAGAAAAACTTTCCCAAAACGCACCCAAAATGTAGGGAACCCACACTAAACATCCCATCCCAAAAAAAGGGCATAAAAAAAACCCCATCAGGAACACATCTAACTTTTCTTATTTGTGAACCAGCCTTGGGGACTTGTTAAACACCATTGGTGGTGCAGAAACGCTTCCCAAGAACCACATTTTCCAGCACAGCAAAAAAAAAGGAAATGCCCCTAGTATTTGTGGGCAGGGTACCATGTTTAAAAAAGGGTTTGCACCTACACAGTCTTTTAAAAAAAACCAGCCCCTTTTCCAGCCACAAATACCCCAGGGCCACCACACTATTTTTGGGTTTTGGTGCGACAAAATTGGGAAAAAAAACATAAAAATAAGCCAACATGGCAAAAAAATATCTTGAAAATAGGGGGGACTTTTGTTAGCCGGCGACAGCCCTTTCCGAACGAAAAGCAATTCTGCACCCAAAAACCCAAAAAATAGAGGAAAGGGGGAGGGGAAAAAAATTGTGTGTGTTCCCAAAAACCACCCTTCTGGCTTTGCCAGGGTCATTATGCAGTCCTCGAGGGCCCAAAGTTTTTTTGCCTGGGGCCCAAAAAAAAATCCAGGGAAACAAGTGAAGGTGAGGGGGAGGCTTTGAAGGTGGTTTTTTCCAGTTTTTCAACCGCAAGAATACCACTCCTAAAAAATTGAGAGAAAAATAATCATTGACACGTCATGGGGGACAGTAAATTTCTCAGTGCGGGGCTTTTCAAAGAGTGTTTTTTCCTTTTTTAAACCCAATTTCAAGATTTCAAGGAAACTTTCCCTTGGAGCATCTCCTGTTTTTTAAAAAGGGGCCAAAAGGCCCCCCCCCCCCCTCCCCCAGGCAAAACAAATTGCTTATGAGGCCATAGAAGGGGAGAAAAACGGGCCATTTTTTTTTTTAAAAAAAAAAAAATTAAAAAATGGGTTTGGGTTTCAAGGGGCCGAGTTACCCCCAAAGGGTTTAAAAAAAAAATGGCGATTTTCTTTCCCGTTACAGCCGGGGAAAAAAATTTTGCCCCCTGCGAGAGTCCGCTTTTTTCTTTGACAGTTCTTTGAAAATTTTATAGCGGTTGCAACAATGTATTTGAAACCATTTCTTTTTCCAAGATGTTTTTTTTTTTTTGGAAAAAATAGTTACAATTTTTGAAAAACCGCTTTTAAATGTAAAGGAAAACTTTTCAAAGAAAAAAAGGGGCTTTTGGGCGGGGGAAAATTTTTGCCATATGGAATTCCTCTCTTTTTAAACCCTTCTTCTTCCTCTTCCCCTTCCCCCTTTTCTTCTTTTTTTAATCCTCTTTTTTCCCTCTTCATCATCTTTTTCTTCTTTTTACTTCATCATCCTCTTCTTCTTTTTTTCTTTTTGTCTTCCTTTTAAAAAGGCCCATGCTCATGTGCGATTTTTTTTCAGTAAAAAAAGGGGGCCCGTTTTGGGCCCAAAATTCCCGGCAGAAAATGGGCCCCGTTTCGGCAAATTCGGCCTTTTTTTTTCCAAACTTTCCCCAAAAAAAAAAAATCTGCCAAAATCCGAAAAAAGGCCGAAAAAAATACCCCAAACAAACGATCCGAAAACCCGGCCCCGATTTTTTTTTCGGCCAAAAAATTTCGGCCAAATTTTCGCCCCATTAGGGCCCTGCTTAAGATATGGTGTGGCCCTGGGGGTCAATGTGTTTTTTGAATATTTCCCAAAAATGACTTACAAAAAAACCCCACCCAAAAATGCAGGTTGAAATTTCTATAGCATTTTAAAAACAAAAGAAAAACCGACTTCCATAATGTTAACTTGCGCAAGAAAAAAATGGGAAAAAACCACACCCTTTTTTTTTGGCTTCAAACATGCATTGGGGTCTAACACCGCACTCCCGGGGAAAAATTCAATGCAATTTGTGTGCGTTGCAATTAGAGAAAAAACCATTTTGCACCCTCAAATTGCCCCGCACCCGGGCCCAAAAAAGGGTGAGGCCCCTTTTTCGGGGTTTTTGCAAAATGGGTGTGTGAATAGGCTGCCATCCATTTGGAAATCGCAATACGCTTTGGGGGTACCAATATTGGGTTTTGGGTTTAACCCCCTTCCCCCCAAATGGGAAAGCGGATGGAAAGGGGGGGGGCATGAAGGGGTTGCGGTTGTAAAGGCCGGTTTGCGCGCTTCCCACGGGAAAAACTGAAAAATTTAAATGGGGCCTTCTGGGTGCCCCCAAGTTTGTCCCCAATTTGGGGGGCTTGAAGCACAGGGGGTTATGCAGATTATTTTATTCCAGGGGTTTTTTAACTTTTTTTCCCTTGGTTTAATTTAAGGGGATCATTAATCACAATTTTTCCCCGGTTTTTCACATGCACCCCCCTAAACCCAAATTTACACATATCTCGGGGAAATTTTCAGATTTCCTTGAAAAAAAGTTTCCTCTCTCTTCGGAAAAAAATTGCCCTCCCCCTTTCTTAAACAGGGGGGACAGAGAAGACTTTCCTTGATAACAAAAATCAGATGAATTATCTTGTTAAAAAACCCCATACCCCCCCCAATACTGCAAAGCATTGTATGCCCAAAGGCATTGCACACGAACGCATTGAACATTTAAAAATTTTTCAAATGGTTGTTTTGTCCCAGTGTTTGAGTTTTAAAATGGTTTAGTCCCACACGCAGTGTAAAAACGCTTTTCCCACACGGGAATACTCTGTTAAAAAATTTAAATTCCCGTTTTTACACCCCAAATTTGTAAAATAATGCATTTTACTCTGTCATGCAGGATGGGAACGATTGCCACTGTGTTTACCTTTTGTACCCCCCAAACACATTGTAGATGTAATGCACTGTACACTGTTTTTGCAGGGGGGAGCTACGCATTGCACACTGTGTTTGGGCTGTCCCTGTCATGCAAAAAATCCGGCATCGCATTTGAAACACAGTTATACCAGTACACCAACACTTTTGTAGAATTTTAACCCTTTAAAGGGGCCAGTAACATGTCCAGATATTCAAAAAATTAGCCTGAAGGCCTAGCTGGTTCCCTTTTTGGGGGAAAACCCGAAGATAGCCGAATAACGTTACACTGCACCCAAGGCGCTCTGGGGGGGTGTCATTTGACCCCTGGCGGGAACGCGCTCTCCAGGATTCCCCTGTGCCCTTAGGGACAAAAGTGTTTCACGTGATGTGGAAAAGGGCCCAAACCCACAGGGGCCCTTTTTTCCTTGTGATCAGCCTTTGGTCCAATAAACACGTTGAATCCCCGGGAAAAAGGCTTTTGCAGGGTCTTGGCTGCACTTTACACGCTGTCGAATGTGGGGGAAAAGTAATCCCGAGAACCGCATTTTTTCCAAAGCGGGGTCTCCCCCAAAGATCAGTCCCCACCGTCCCAAAACCCAACAGTTCCGCCCACCTGGGGCCCCCAGCGGGGTTTCCGGGCCTCACCCAACCCCAAATCGTGTTGCAAAATTTCCCATTTTAAACCAAATGTTATAATATTAAAAAGACTTTTTTTCATTAGGGAGCTATTTTGGGGGTTTTTATCGAGCAAAAAGGGGAAATCACAGCAGAAAGGGTCAATACACCCAAAAAAAGCTCTATTTGTCTAAAAAAAAACGGGTTAAAAAATTTAGGGATGGGTCAATGTGGAGGGGACCGCAAAATTGTCATTCAAAGGGTAACAGTGCAGAAAGAAAAAAAATTGGCCGGACAGGAAGGGGGTTTTTTTGGTACCCAGAAAGGCAAGTGGTTAATAATTGACCCATCAATACCCAGGAGCTAATGTAAAAGATAAGTAGCATGTGGGACCAAGTGAGGGTTTGCTTGGCCCCCCACAAAAAAATTAACCAAATTTCTTTTTCCCTACATTTTAAAAAACTTTTTTGGGAATGGCCCAAATTAAATTTTTCATATAAGGATATTCCCCCAGGTTTGAAAAAAAATGTGCCCACCCCCATTTCCAAAAAGCCAATAAAGTTTTTTCCCAAAAATTTTTAACCAACCCCAAAAACCTCCAACCCCTTCTCTTTCCAAAAAACACTCCCCAAAAACCAATTCCGGGTTTTTGGGGGCCGGGGCCCCCAAAATGACGGAAATTCCAGGAAAGGGTAGCTGCTCGTGCGCCTTTGGGGGGCACCTGTTTGGCGTTTTTTTTGTGCACGATCGCGCATATCTATGCACGATCGTCATTTTTTTGCAAAGGCTATGATAGCTTTCGCCAATGTGGGTTTTAGTGATTTTTTTTTTTTTTAAAAACCCTTTGGGTTAAAATATTTTTTGTTTCCAAAGGGGCCCAAAAAACAACATTCAGTGGGGGGCTATTTTATTACTGTAAATCAAATTTTTAGAAAAACCCGTAAACTGGCTGCACAGGGGTTGTGAAAATATTCATTAGTACATAAAAATATTTGGGGGTGCAAGCAGGTTTTTTTTTTTTTTTGTTTGGTTTTGAAAAAGCCGTTTGCACCCACTTGCTTATTCACGCTCTTTCAAATAAATTTGAGCCGATTATATAAGTTATACAAAGTAAATTTTTAAAGGGTTTTTCATATATTGAACTAAAAAAAAACACAAAAAAAATCAAGGGGAAAAAATTTTTTTGATCCCAAAAAAAATCTTTATTTTTTTGGTCAGCAGGGGGAAAAAAGTAGGTACAGTTTAATTTCTTGGTTTAGTCACAAAAATAAAAAAAAATTTATGTTTGGAAAAAATAAAAAAACCCCCTGCTCATAAGAGCTTACAACTAAAAAAATACTTCTAATTTTAAAGGGGGTTTTGCTAAAGGGTTTTAGCAGGAAACAAAGGGGGGGAAGAGATCAAAGGGAAAATTTTCGTGCACATAAGGTTTTCTTACCCCAATCATTTTTTTTTAAAGATCCCTTTTACAAAAAAAGTTTTAACATTTAAAAAATTTAAAAAAAAAAACAAAACATATGTGAATAAACCCCTTTCCCCCCTCTACAAATCCCTTCCCCCCCTTTCAAAACACCCCACCCCCATACATTTTTTCAGCAGGTTTTTTTAAGAAAAAAGCCTTTGAGTTTTAAATAAGCAAGCAAAATTAAAAAAAGAGAAAATTTTAAAAAAACGATTGACCCTGTGTGAAAGGGTTTCAATTTTCAAAGGGGGAAAAAAAAAACAATCATTGTGCAATAAACAAAAAAAACACTTTACAAGGCCCAAAATATGCCCACCTTTCCAGCCCAAATTCCAAACACAGCCTGGGTGGTGCTGGGGCAATTTTAGCACAAAATCTCCCCCCCCCCCCCCAAAAAAACAGCCTGAGTGGTGGGCTGGGGCAATTCAGCACAAAAATCACCCCCCGGGCCCAAACCCCGCCTTTAGTGGTGTCTTGGGGGAATTTTTGCACAAAATTTTCCTCCCCCCAAAACCCCTCCCTGCAAGGGAATTTTGTCAAAACCAACCCGGGTAGTAAAAAGGCCCCAAAAAAAATAAATACTGCATTTTTTTATAAACTGGTTGGGATTTGGGCGTGCCAAACAAGGCCCCACACCCCAAAAGAAGCCACACCCCCCCACTGACCCCTTTGTTTTGGGCATTGGGGAAAGTGGGTTTTTACCCGGAATCCGCTTCCTACCTGCATTAAAACCCCTTTGGGATACAGGGGCCCCCCAAATCAGAAAGAAATATACGTGAAATTTTTAAAGTGTGCAGCAACAACCCGAACATTGAGCAGGGATGTGAAAGGGAACCCCCAATTGGAACCCCTTTTTTGCTACTAAAGGTCACAATTCCCTCCAGATTTTCGCATGATTAAGGGCGTCACATGGGCCCCAAAACTTGTTTGAAATTTCTGGGAAAAGGGGCAAAAAACGATTTGACTTGTATGGTGAAATTTCCCCTCAAATTTGGGAAAAAAACCCAGAAATCAAACATCACCAAAAAAATTTCACTTTGGGCCCAAAAGGGGTTTTAAAAATCATGCAAAATTACAGTTAAAGTTGACCATTTCAAAGCAATTTTTTAAAACATTGGAAAAAGATCTCTATGCAATTGCCACTTTAAAATTTGTAAATGTTTCCCACTATTGAAATCCAAATGTTTGGAAACGCACCCATGTGGTTTCTTTTTTTAGCAAAGGGAAATAGGGGCGGGCTTTGCTGGACCCATTTACAGCTTGCATGTTGTTTCAAATTAAAATGCAAGTCCCCTCAATTTAGCCGCTATTGGAGCGTGCCCCCAAATTTTTGTGGTTCAAATTGGGGAGGAGCCGCAAGTAATAATAGAGTAATGAAATTTTCACTACTTTTATGCAATTTTCTGAGGATCGATGTCGAATGTCTTGGGGAAATTTGGGACTTGAAATCACCCCTGTACCCCCACTTTGAATCAAAGGGGAACTTTTTAGGGAAGTCAATTGGGGTTGACTGTGGTGTCAATAACACCAATTACAAATCTTTCTTTAATGGGACCGGTGGGGAGCCCCAGTTAAAAATTGTTTGGGGGATTGCCATGGGAATGGCATGGGCAGGGCGACTTGCAAATCGTAGACCAAAATCCCCTATTGCCATGGGAGGCTTGTTCACATCCAAAATTTGGGTTGTGGGAAAAAGTGAAGTTATGTAAGTTGGACAATTGCCGCATCGGATTAGAAAGTGAAAGTGGGTTTTTTGGCCCCCAGTTTAAAATTGGGGTGCAATTTGCCATGCAGAGAGCAAGCTGCTTGGGGCCCTGCCCAAACACATGGGAAAAACACTTTCCCGGGTGTTTCAATTTCAGGGGGCGATTTGGCATTGACATTTGTACCGGGTATTGGGGTATAATGAATTTTGAGTTTTATTAAATACAACCCTTTGTTTTTCAGTGAGGTTAAAAAGGGAATTTTGGGAATTGTGGGCCCTTTTTAGCAATTTTAAAAAATTAGACTCAAATAGAAAATCGCAATTACCAAAAATTGAAAACACAAAATAGTTTGTTAATTCTCCCAGAAAAAAAGTAAAATTGGCAAAATTAAAAGGGGTAATTTTTAATTGGGTATAGTGTGAGGAAGCAGGAAAATCAACAAAGGAAAAAAAATCTTTGAAGGGGGTTTCGGGGACCTGCCCGCTGGGATAAGGTCTGCTTGCATTTGGGGGAAAAAAGCACGCCAGGGATTTGTGGGCAATTTTTATGTGGGGATTCACCAACCAAGTCTTTTCTTTTCTCGTTCAATCTTTGAAAGTCTCTTTTTATCACTTTCGTTTGTATCTCTTGTTTAATCCTTTGTCCCCCTTGGGTCGCTCTTCCCCTCTCGCTCACTCTTTTGGAAAGTCTCTTTTTTATTTTTCTTAAATGTTTTCTCTCGCTCACTCTTCTTCGTTTCACTCTTCTCTCTCTCTGTCGGGTCTTTGCTTGCCCAAAAACCCCTTTACAAAAGTGGGTGGGGGTTTTTAAACCCTTTATTATCAAAAAAATTCAGGCCCCTTTTCTTATCCCATTGTTAAAGACATTCACATTTAAAGGTTTCAGGGTTTTGAAAGGGTTTTTTCAAAAGACAAAAGGGCCCCATTTCTTTAATTTTACATTTTAGGGATCTTTAGCAGAATGCAAAGGTGTTTCAAAACATGTATGTGAAAACAGGGCCCCACCGGGGGGATATGCTAAATAACCCCCCGGGGTTGGGGGTTTTGAACCGCCCAACCCCCGAAGGGTTTTTAAGGGCAAACAGTGCTAACCCCTAATCCACGGAGTACATTTTCTAATCCAGCCTGTATTTTTTTGTGCTGTGAATCCCAAACCCAGGTCCCTGGGCCTTGGTCGTTTTAACTAGCCAAAATATCTCCTTGACACAAATGTTGGGGTTTGTTTTCCAATTTTAGATGTATGTTGGGGGTTTTTTGTTTCCCCCTACAAAGGATTGCAATACTAATACAGGGTACCTCGGTTACCCCCAAGCCTCAGGGGGAAGTCATATTTGGGGGGAAAAAATGTCAAACCAAATTTTTGTTAATTGGTTGTTTACAAAAAGTTTGAATTTTTTTTTTTGGTTTAAAGGGCATGTGGCCTGGTATGGTTCGGAGGGGGGGGAGGCACCCGATCGTCGTTGGGCCCCCCCCTTTCCCGACCTGCCGGGCTGCATGCTGGTAAGTAGGGGTTTGGATTTGGGGGGTACCCCATGCTGTTTTTTTTTTTTAAATTTTAGCGTGGGGGGTTACCCCCTTTAAAATCCCTTTCGAGAACCCCAAGGGGTTTAGGGGGATGGATGGGAGGGGGGAACCCCCCGCCAGTTTTTTTTAAAGAACTGTTTATAAATCACTGCAATACTTTGACATTCAACTGTCAAATGGGGAAATCCCCCCGACAGGGTGAAAAATGAGCGCTCATTGGGGTTTTATTTCTTTAAAAAGCTGCTGAGTTTTTTTTTTTTAATTTTTAAAAAATTTATTAAATTTTTTATATTAATACAAAACCCCAAAAAGGGAAAAAAATTCTCAAAACAAATAAGCATTTTTTAACATTTTTTATCTTTCCCTTACTTAAAAAACTCTTTTCTTTTCCCCTCCCCCTTTTTCCCCCTTTCCCCCCCCCTCATCCCCCCTCTTTTCCCCCTGCAAAACTCCCCTCCCCTTCTGATCTAATAAAGGCTTTTTCCATTTTATTGCTAAAACCCCTTAGTTTTTTATTTTCTTTTTATTTCCCCCTTCAATCCTGTTCTTTCCCCTTTTTCCCAAACTCTAGGGAAAAAAATCCCCTTTCCCTTTTATGAAAATTTTGGGATGATTTTTCCTTTAAACCTTTTTTGGTTCACTTGTTAATCCAGTTTTCCTCCTGGGGTACCCTGGCTTTCTCCAAAAATTGGGTATCAGGGCCCCCTTTTGCTTTAAATTTAAGAAAATACCAAATTTCCTGAATCTTTATATTTATTTACAGATGTCTCTACCTTGTGTAGGGGCACGTCGGGGGGTCTAAAACCCCATGTCAATTTCGGTTATTTCCTTTAAAACCCTTTAAATTTTATCTTCCAAAAGGCTTTGAATTTTCGGACATTCCCACCATATGTGAAAAAACCCTGCCAATTTTTCCCCATCCTCTCCAAACACTTATTTGGGTTTTTTTAAATTTTTCTTAAAGCTCTACACTCGGTTTTTAAAGTGC
>CATNWA010002702.1:0-24407 GCA_951230385.1 Staurois parvus
AGAGGCTTCTGTAAGGAAATCCACCAGACACAAGGGGGATTGGGGGGGGGGATAGAAGGAGGGATTGGGGGGGGGTTGTGCTAGGAGAGGGGATTAATGGGAGATTTGTTGCTAGGAGGGGGGATTAGTTGGGGGATTTATGCTAGGAGGGGGGGGATTAGCAAGGGGATTTGTGCTAGAAGGGGGGATTGTGGGCAGTTTGTTGTTAGGAGAGGGGATTTAGTGGGGGATTTGTTCTAGGAGGGGGATTAGTCGGGGGATTTGTGCTAGGAGAGGGGAATGGTGGGGGATTTGTGCTAGAAGTCCTACTGCCCTACTGCCCTGTCTTCTGCCTATTGCCCTGTCTTTGCCTTGATAACCCCTTTTTTTCCACCCTGCTGACCCTGCTATCTGGTCTGTTGACCCTGTCCTTTGCCCTGCTGGACCCCAATCTTCTGCCCTACTGAACCCCTGTATACTGCCCTACTGACACTTACACACTCCACTGCTGACCTCCCATCCTCTGCCTGCTGACCCCTATCCTTTGCCCTATTTAACCCCTGTATACTGCCACACTGACTCTTGTACACTGCCCTGTTGATCTCCCATTCTCTGCCCTGCTGACCCCTATTTTGTGCCCTACTGACCACCTGTACACTGCTCTACTGAGTCTTGTACACTCCCCTGCTGACCTCTCATCCTCTGTCTGCTGACCCCCTTGTACTCTACCCTGCTAACCCTGTACACTGCCTTGATAACCGCTGTAAACTGCCCTACAAAACTAATGGCCTCTGTACAATCTGGTCTCCCTATTTCTTGCCCTGCTGGCACCCCTGTACACTGCCCTCTTGACTTCTATACACTGCCGTGATGTTTTTTGCTGCACCCCATATCAGATTAGACTAGATCTGGCCCTGGTCAGGAGATATCTTAAACAATTGAAACACTTGAGTCTCAGAATACATTGCTGCTGCCTATGCCAGCCAAGAAGCTGTGTAGATATGTCAATTGCTCAAAGATCTTGGAGAGCCAAAGTCCCTGCCTACAATCTTATATGAGGACAATCAAGGATGTATTAAACTTGCCACCAATGAGAAGATCAATGCAGGAACAGAGTATATTGACACCAGATATTATTACATTCATGATCTGTTTGAACGAAATGTAATTGTACTTACGTATTATAAAACTAAGAACATGATTGCAGATGCATTGACAAAACTTCTTACCAGAAACAGATTTATAGAAATGAGATTCAAAATGGGACTAATATAAGGAGTAGTTGTTGAGTGGAGGTGTTGGAATACATTGTTCATGTATTTTTGTGCAACCAATAGATGGCGGTGTTTATAAGTTTGTAGCTGCATTTATTATAGAACTCTATGTCTTTTCTCTATAATAAAGTTCCTGTTTGCAGAGAAGCAGCAAATAAACACGTAGACTGTGCACTGTCTGTTCTGTAGGGCTATACACAGAATGTCTACCAATGTCAAAGAGCTCTGAAGTAGAAAACTAATGATAGGTTTGGTCATCTAAAACAGCGTACATCCAGAGAGATTGCTCTGGTTAATCCCAAGAAAACACTTTCACCAGATATATTTTAGCACTGCTTTATCCTCTCATAGCACTCCTTCCTGCCATACTATAGCTTACTATATTTGGACTTCTCATTGCTGTCCCAATCATGATCTGACATGGGTGCAAGATCTTTGGTGGAAGTTGCCTTGTTTAAAAGGGCCTTGGTGTAGGACTGATACAAGCCTTTTGCTGTCGCATTCTAAGCACTTAACTATAACCTTGTCTCCGGCAAAGTGCTGAAGCAAATGTTATGGTTCTTTAAAAACTCCTTGCATTCTTCGAAGGGCTTTCACTTGAATGTGGAACAATATCTGAGAGGATGTGGTTTTTCTTGGCTGAGACAATAGGAGTATGGATCTTTTTGTCCTTCTTCACTGTCGCTCCCAGTAGTGGCTGTAACTCCCGTCTTTCTAATGGAAACAACATTTCTAAAGTATCTGTGCTTAATGTTGAGGTTTTTCTCTTCTTGTAGTTGGAGGGCTAGGAATGCTTAAGTTGACAACTGAGAAGCTTGGATCACTCCTAGCTCTGGTTTGGGCAGGCCACAGATGATGAGATTTTCTTTCCTGTAACAGTCAGTGTTGATGTTGTACAGAAGTCTATCTACCAATGGAACGTGCATTGTATGCAGGAGCTTGTACATAAAGGTAGCTTCAGGGTACCCTACAAGGGAACAGAGGCACCCTATAGACAATAACAGTGGAGAGTGAAATTAGAAAGGCTGAATATGCAGAATTGACAATCTGCAAACAAATGGCAAACAACAAGCAATGTTGGAGGTATGCTGATCTACATGTTTCACATAGACATTTAATAACACTTTAACTCTTAATATAGCTTTAAAACCTAACCTGAGCCCTGAAACGTAGCTTAACTAACTGCTTAAATCCTAACTTTAACCCATAACCTTACTCCTAAAATGTTGTCCTAAGCTGAACTCTGAAACAACCTAACACTACACTTTAACTAACCCTTTATTTTAATCCATTCCCGCCGACAATACACAGACATGCAACCTCATAGAAGTGGGTCTTTATACATGAGGCTGCATATATGTGTACCTGTCTTTGTGCTGGGAGTGTGCAGTACAGAGCGCTCCCAGAACAGAGACTGGGCTCTCCCCAAGAGTCCAGATTACAAATAAATGGCCATTGCCCCTATAACTGGCCTTCACAGCAAGGAGCACATAGAATGGCGATGAATGTCAATCAATAAAAGAGAAAAATTCCAAACTCAACTTACCAACCATCCTGCAATCAACTCAATTGTCCTGTTTAACAGTTTGTGTTAAAAACAGGGGTTTAGTTTGCACACATTTGTAAATACATGCATAGGCTGCAGAGCCTCTTCACATCACCCCAATATTCTGCAGTTCCTAACTCTATAAATTTTGAAAGCCTCCATAGTAGGAGTACATGTATCATAGTGGATAGACTGAGGACAGGTTAGCCTGGAGGGAGTCCACCCCTCCTTAAAAGCACAGGCGAGCACTGGACACCCAGCATATACAGTAGCACAATGGCAGCCAAGGTGTGCAGTTTATCCTTTCAACAGTTTATCAACAGTAAAAACAAATGGCCACTGCCCCAATCTATAACTGGCCTCTCCAGCAAAGAGCACATGGAAAGGCGACGCATGTCAAATAATGAAAGAGAAAAATTCCCACATCAACTTACCAACCAACATACAACCAACTGAATTGTCCTGTCTCAGTCCAGAGTACCGTACTAACGATCAGGACCCAGGACTCCTGGTTCCTGTTCACCTGATTAGTGTGATAGCCTCTGATTGGCTATCACAGTGAGCAGTCGCTGTATAGCCTGCCCATGCATTTTCTTTCTCTTCTGAATGGAGAGAATGATATATTGGGGTTTATTTACTAAAACTGGAGAGTGTAAAATCTGGTGCACCCTCTTTGCATGGTAACCAATCAGCTGCTAACTTCAGCTTGTTCAATTAGGCTTTGACAAAAAAAAGGAAGATGATTGGTTTCTATGCAGAACTGCACCATGTTTTGCACTCTCCCATTTCAGTAACTCAACAACATTGAAACTTTCTCTTCTTGCAGGAGAGAAACATATAAACAAACAAAAGTGAAAAAAAAAAAACAACAAAAAATAGCTAGATCAAGGGGTCAATGGTCAGTATCAGTACATTTCAGGCAGAATTAAAAAAAAAAATCAGTGTCAGTTAATGTCAGTGTATTTTAAGATTTAAAAAAATGCGCACCATTGTTTCTGGGGCCCTACTATGGTACAAACAACAACTAACATGCACATCAGTGCTGTCAACCTTCAGTGCTTTTACTGGCAGCCAGTAAAAAGTGGGCACTTTTCTCCTACCAGTAAATGCCAGTGACAGGAAAAGGTTGCCAGTTAAAAATATGGATGTGACGCTCTGGTCCGGAGCCGGCCGAAACCATCTCAGTGCCTGCTACATAGTGGTCTGGCAGAGGCGGTGCCTAAGTGTGTCGTGTGATGTCTTGATGGAAGCCAGTTGAACAGAGTGGATGGAACCTCGTGTGCGGGCCTGCGGGATGGGAGCAAGGCAAGCCAGGAACAGGATTGTCAATGCTGTTATGACTGGAGTGGACTGAAGGGACCACCTGGTGTGGAGAGAGACTGTCAATGTGACTCAAGAAGGGTCGAGTCATGTCGGTGAGGTGTCATCATTATCTGTGACCGCTGCACACTGCTGGCAGCATCACTGTGGGAATCAATTTCATGTGTGTGTGCCTGCCCATTCTAATTTCTTGTAAGTCATATTCGGAGGATGGCGAGGAGATGTGTCCCTTCTCGGTTTCTGCGGTCCCCAGCTATCAGTGGGCTGGGAAAGGGCATTTGGATGCGGTGCCAATGAAGAGCTAACGCCTGGTCATTGGTGGACAAGCAGTGGTTTGGTTATATTGCCCTGCTAATAATGGATGGCCATAAAATGCCCAGGATAAATACAGCAGTCTCCCTACACCAAGCAAAGGTCACGTGAATGCCATCATTTGGTAATCTACAGTTGCCCTTGCGCTCCATGGCAAGCTATTTTTTGGGATTTGCACTCCCTTCTTCAGAGCTACTTTAAGTGCATTTTTATATCTCCTTTGGTTTGTGAGTATGCACTTTTATGCATTTTAATAAATTCATTTTTTACCACAGTAATGCACAAAGAGAGTGCGCCCTTCTTTTGCTTTTCTTCACCAGTACCAAGGTTTCCCAACCTTTCAAGGGCTGCACCTCAGAGAATGACAGATACAGTACCCCCAGTCAGCATGAAGATTTGAGCGCTGATTTCATTTTTCTTGATCATATGTCTGCTCCCCTGGAGCAACTCAGGAAAGGGAAATTTCAGTAAGTAATTGATAAGAAATTTTCAGGTTTTATTTTTTTTACTATTTTGGGCCAAATTTCATTGATTAAAAAAAACACACAGCGGGTATTCGTTATTTAAAACCAAAAGAAAGCCCAATTTGTCCTGAAAAAAAACAAGGTATAATCCACCTGGATACACAAAGTAGTTCTTTTACCCTCAGTCACTAAGGGGTTAACATACTGTAACATTTATACTATAGGAAAAGTCCTTCTACAAACTTGCATTCCAACACTAGAAAAATTATGGCTTGCATCAAGTAGGAGTTAGTGTAGCTTCTGCCCTTGGATAGGCTATTCATCATTTGCCCAAAAGTGTTTAATTAAATCAAAACACAAAGGAAAATATTATTTTTTTCTCTAGCCACATCCCCACCACCCTATAGCAGATATACTGCTAAAGGACAGCAGGGGTGTGCAAAATCATGTGTATATACATGATTTTGCATTTCTGGGTAGGGGACACACCGCCCCCCAGTAAAACACTCCCAGCACACAGTTAACCCCTTGTTCGCCCCTCATGTTAACCCCTTCCAGCCCAGTGCCATTATACAGTGTCAGTGCTTTTTTTTTAGCACTGATCACTGTATTGGTGTCACTGGGGATGTCAGTGACATCAAGTCAGTTTCCCCCAGTGTCAGAATGCCTGCCGCAGTCCCACAGTCCCACTGTAAGTCGCTGATTGCTACCGTTCTTTTTAGCAAAGACATGTAGCAGAATACATTTTGGTCTAAATATATGTTGAAATTTGATTTTTAAAATGATTTTACTGGACATGTTTAATAGCAAAAAGTCAAAAATATTGTTTTTTTTCTCAAAATTGTCAGTCTTTTTTTTTTTTTTATTACGTAAAAAATAAACTCACAGGTGATCAAATACCACCAAAAGAAAGCTCAATTTGTGGGGGAAAAAAATGGCGTAAATTTAATTTGGGTGCAGCATTGCATGACCGCGCAATTGTCAGATAAAATAATGCAGCATCGTAATGCAAAAAATGGCCTGGTCAGGAAGAGGGGTAAATCATCAGGAGGGCAAGTGGGTAGAGAGATTAACTCTTTGCCACAAAACACCAAAATACTAGCAGTGGATTTCAGCACACTTCAGAATGAGTAGATAAAGCTTTGACTGGGGGGGGGGGGGTATACCATAGCTATGGAATTGTTCAATATGCAAGGGGCTTAAGAAAAGCTGAAAGTTGCCATACGTTTATTATTTCCTTCCCCCAATGTAAAACTACCTGTTAAATTTTGATGGACAAATCTGTATGTGGCACACTACATCACACCCAGGACCGTGGATAAGGGGGTACCACCAGTCCTCCTGTACGGGGCCCGGGCCAGCAGGGGGGCCCAGACACTTATGTGAATCAGATGTGGGCAGGGAAGGTAATCAGTACAGTGTGGGGGCAGTTACTGGAACTGATCCCCTGTATGGCTCTCTCTGCAGCAACTGAAAGCTGGCTTCTTCTCCTCTCCCTCCTGCTGGCTTTCAGTTGCTGTAGAGAGAGCCATACAGGGGTTCCAATAATTGCCCCTTCCTTTCCTGAATGAACACAATGAGTGATTGGTACTGATCAATCACTATGTTCATTCATAACTGAAGCATAGTAAACTGCTTTTTTTTGGGGGGGGGGCTGTCAGGTTTGTTGTATGGGGCCACATGGCTTCTGTCAGCAGCCCTGATCACACCACTCCATTGTGTACACTGTATTACGTACACCAGACCACTCCACTCAGTGTGTCTTGATGTGCATATATTATTTCTTCATTTTTTTTGTTTCTGGAGCTTCTAAAGCATTGCACCAGCGATCAGCTGGTCAGATCAGGTCTCCTGCAGAGCTGTCAGTTTATCTGCTTGCCCATGTGGGATGTATGGGCAATCAGATATACTGACAGGAAGAATCATTGAATTGCCACAATGCTCCACAGCGGTGTGGTAGTTAATTGAGATCTACAAGCTGACAGCCACAAAGGCTGTCGGGACTTGTAGTTCATTATTTCACAGAATGCCATGAATGAATGATGATGCCTGGCAGACGGGCCATCGGGACTTATAGTTTAGAATAAATAATGGAGCCCTACACGGCCACGTTTTTTTTTAATCGTGACAACTGTCAGGAGGAGAAGATCCCCCACTAGCTGTCACAACAGGGAGCTGGGAGGAGAGGGGGCAGGTGCATTCGTAATATGTTACATGTTACACCTTGAATATTGGTGTAACATGTAATATGTTACAAAAGGTGAACTTATCCTTGTTCGGTTTGATAAATTACAAAAAAAGAGAAAGTATTAGAATTTGTCCATACTGCACTTGCACTACTTTTTATCCACATTCAAATTCAAACTGACCATGGAAAGGAACACTGTAGTATATTGTGCAGAGCCATGTACACAACTGCAAATATCTTTTGTCAAGATCCACATCTATTTACTTGCACTTCACAGATGCTTGGCTTTGCATGGAACACAATGTTTATAGTATTTCAGCCCCAAAGTGTCTGTACACAGCCATAATAATCCTCCCAGCAGCTAGGAGAAATGGTTTGTGCTTGGCTCACAAACGTAAGTAAAATCATAGTATCATAAAAGTTAAAGTGGTTGTAAACCATTTCAGATACCCAGTGAAGTGACTAGCCTCAGGTGATACACAGAAATGAAACAAATCCTCCTACATACGTTGTATCTGTTTATCTGCAGTCTTATCTTCTCTAGATTTGTTCAAATTGCAGATTGAATATGGTTGTCTGAGCTGTCAGAAAAAAAAGGAGATGGAGAGTTGAAGTTACATTCAGTGAGGAGAGCTGAATGGAGGGAAGGGACAAACCACCATTCACACAGCACAGAGGAACAGAGCTGAGGCTGTCAATCTGTTGGAGGTCCCTCCCCTGTCACCATTTTTCACTTAGTGTCAGGAAAACAAGTCAGAAGTGAGTCATGCTGATAGCAGAGGAAGCAAGCAGCAGACAGAAATGACACTTAGTGTCACTCTGACACTATTGCCCTGCCAGACAGGGCTATGCTCTATGTTGGGACCAGGGGCGGACTGACAACTCATGGGGCCCCTGGGCAATAGGGGATCATGGGGCCCCTGTGTCCTTGCCCAAACTCAAAAATGCCTATGAAAGAGGTACCAGGGGCATCTCATGGGGCCCCCTACTGACCCCGGGCCCTCGGGCAGTGCCCGAGTTTCCAAATGGTCAGTCTGTCCCTGCTTAGGGGGTATTTACTAAAACTGCATGGTACAAAATCTGGTGCAGCTCTGTAACCAAACAATGTACATTTTTGCCAGCTAATCCTTATCACTAACTATACACACAAGTATTTACAGTGGTAGGTTAGTATTGAAGCTGAAGTTCAACAGTTTTCACCTAAAACAAAGCAGAGCGAGTACACATTATCAGACTAATATGTACAATCTACTTAGCAGAATAAGGTTTGGAACACTATCCTCGCAGGGATAACCCTTCAAAAGTTCACAATACTAGAACATAATATTCCTGACCATAAATCTTATATCGGAATGGAAAACATGCATATAGATCATTATAACAGATACTATCACATCCTACTTCTAGCAAAGCAATGCCACCTAGTGGCTCAACTATATATACAACCAGACCCCTACTGGGCATAAAAGAGCACTTGAGATGTCATTACTGAGAATAAGCAACATATATACATTTGGCTATATCTTGCCACGTAAAATTTTCCAGAGCCCTGGAAAACAAAGTACAAACAGGAGGATCAGAGAAGACATTTTACACAATGCAGATGGTTTACCCCTTAGGTTACACAGTGAGTATAACAAGCATGCTTTACTGCATATACAGATTGGTTTTACTGTTGTGGGTTTAGTAACACATAGCAACAGTATAAGAATCCTTTAAGATGTTTGGGTTCAGGCTCTGCTAATCTAAGTCCATGAATCCTCATAAGGATTGCAGCATGAAACACAATAGGGGATTCTTCCTCTGTGAAGCAAACCAGGCTTGCCCCCTATGTCAGGCAACAGTTCAGGTCCCGCAAGATGCTGGAGACATAGATCTTCGCAAAGTCTTCTTTCCTTTGGAAACTTCACAAAGACTTTGCATAAGATGTCCAAACACCAACTAAAGCACCTTCTCTTCCTTGCAAAAATGAAGGATTTTGTCCCTTTAAATTGTAATCCCAAGCAATTTGGTTGAAAGAGCTTTGAATGAAAATGTCTTTCCTCCTTAGGACTTGTGAACATTGGTGATCAGCTGCCCTTTTGCCACAGCAGCCACTCACCTAAACTTGGCTTCAGCTGTTCCTCTTTATAGGAGTTGAAGCACCCTTCTTTTCTAATCTGCAAGGATAGTAGGAAAATGTATGCTGGGACTGGAGTTAAAGTACTTTTTAACAACAAAGAATAATCCTGGAGACTCTCTTCTCTCCTGAAAGCATATTCAATGACTTGTATCCAGGGTGGTTATCTTCTGAAGCTCCAAGGACTCAGGTTACTGGACAGGCCCACCCCAATGCAAACGGAGGTGATGCAGGTGGATTCCCCCCCTCCCCAAAAAAAAAAATTACGACCAGAACCTTATCCATGTGTATGGATCTCCCCAAATTCCAGTTCCTCTTAACTGCATGGAACTGCTGCCACAGATGGGGGTATGGTTGTTTTCAGAACTGCTTTGGTACAAACATAAAGCCCCAAATTTTGTTGTCACACCAGGAAACCCTCTTAGCTTCTATCTCTTCCATGACTTCCCATGGGACATAGGGGAAGTCATATGCATATTCCAGAGCCACCCACCATTGGATTATCCGCTGAAAGTGTGAGAATCTCGGCAGCTAATCCTGGTCTCCTTTCCCTGGTGGGACGAAGGAGCTTTTAGCTCTTTTAATGAGGTGGCTGTAGGCCTCATTCTGCACCCAAGCTTGGGTCATAGTGAGTGGTGGGGATAGATCAGGCCTCGTCTCCACATAAGCCTTGCTTAACCCGAGATTCTCACACACTGTCTTAATTGAGCAGCATGCTCCCTCTCAGCACTCTCTGGGTCAGAACCCTGTGAATTCTCTCCTTCCTTGGCTTCACAGTGCCATTCAGTGTCTGCTACTGACCCCCAGTCCTCTATCCCCTCCTCTATGGACCTGTAGATGTGTTCAAATCTTGGTGACCCCACCTCAACTACCCACAACCCCTCATTACCTGAGAAACTTGTAGACTATGGCCTCCAGGTCCTGTGAGTCCCTGAGATCTGCATGACAACCGCTTGGTTGCTCGCTGTGAATACTGCTCTGTTGCTAGCCTGCTGTCCATCTCTGTCTGATTGAATGCCTTTAATGGTAGAGATGTGTGTCTTTCTGGTCTGACAGATGGTGGTCTGGGTATACATCACTGGTCCCAGCCCATCACACTGCTATCTCCTTTAAGAGCTGTAAAAGTAGTAGTAGTCAGCATCTTTGTACAGTAGCCTGTCTCCCAGTTAACAAGCAGGACATTCAGCTTCTTAGCTGAACAAAAAAAATTGAGCCAATTTTCCCATCCATACATTTGAAGTCCTCCCCCCTGTGTCATTGTATTCTGACACTGTATTCATGACTACCCTGCCATCAGAATACACTGATCGTGCAGACATTCTCCAACACACCCGTTCATGAAACGTTGATCAATAGCTTGGCTTCTCATGAATAGGAATGCCCATACCAGGGGCGGACTGACCATTTGGAAACTTGGGCACTGCCCGAGGGCCCGGGGTCAGTAGAGGGCCCCATGAGATGCCCCTGGTACCTTTTTCATAGGCTTTTTTGAGTTTGGGCAAGGACACAGGGGCCCCATGATCCCCTATTGCCCAGGGGCCCCATGAGTTGTCAGTCCACCCCTGGCCCATACATAGATCAAAATTAGTTTGGTTCCTGCTGAACTGGCTGAATTTCGACCTATGTTTTTGCAGCTTATTAAAGGATGAAATGGAGAATCTGAGATGTATGTCTAGTTTGCATTTATTTATTGTTGCAGAACAAACAAAAAAGCAATAAAACTATATGATTTTAAAAAAATGCCTCTGGAAAGAAGGTGCAAGGTTATTCTTACAAACTTGGTTTTCTTTCCCTTTCATCATAAAGGTTGTATTGGAAAAAAATAGAGGTTAAGATATTAATAATCCCCAAATGGAAATAAAATGTTAGATTTATATTGTTATTTGTATATTATTATTTTTATCTCTTGTGTAGAAAAACATCAATCAAAATATACTGTTAAAAAAAATCAATAGCAAAATAGAAAAGGAAATTGAACAGAAACTGTAATGAATTAGGAAATAAAATAAAACTAATTTGTGAAGAATGGGAAATCTTTATTCGTGTATTCCAGCTCCATGCAAAACAAAACCAGTTAGCTACATTAGTAAAATTAGTTTATATCTTATAAGGCAAACAGACAATGATCAATCACTACAGTAGTAATGTTATCATAATGAAGATTACTCAGGTTTTCCTAAAATAGGCTTTTTTAAACTTCAAAGGGGGTGCATACATATGCTTTTTTGTGGGGTTTTTTTTGTGTGTTTTCAATTAAAATGACTTTAAAACTTTTAACATTGATCTGTTTTCACTTTGACATTAAATAGTCAATTTCTGTTGATCAGTGTCACAAAACAAAAAAAAATCCACTTTGATTTGGGGCCCATTCACACTTTTTTAAATATCAATGCATTTGTTTTTATGCAGTGAGGAAGGCTGCTATGCTTATCTACACTGTGCATTTCCATGTGTTACCATCCAGTCTCCAAGGGGGTGAATAATTTTATAGGCTATATATATTGTATATACTGTGCAAACGTTACAGGCTGTTGTGAAAAGTGCTGTAAAGTAAGAATGATTTCAGAAATAGAAGTGTTATTAGTTTTATTTTATGAACTAACAAAATGGAAAGCAAATGAACCAAAGAGAAATCCAAATCAAATCAATGTTTGGTGTGACTACCCTTTGCCTTCAAAACAGCATCAATTCATCTAGGTACACACAGTGCTTGTGGGCTTTTTTTGAAAAAAACTCAGCAGGTAAGTTGTTCCAAACATCTTGGAGAACTAGTCACAGATCTTCTGCAGATGTATGCTGCCTCAAATCCTTCTGTCCTTTCATGTAATTCCAGACAGACTTGATGGTGTTGAGATCAGGGCTTTGTGGGGATCCAACCATCTCTTCCAGGATACCTTGTTCTTCTTTACATTGAAGATAGCTCTCAATGACATTGGATGTATGGTTTGGGTCGTTGTCCTGCTGCAGAATAAATTTCGGCCCAATGGCACACCTCCCAGCTGGTATGGCATGATAGATAGGTATCTGCTTGAATTTCTCAGCATTGAGGACAATACTGATGAGGCCACATTGAGGACCATAAACACAGTGGTCAGCTAAGGAAACAATGCAGCAGTTGAAAAAAAAACATCATGCTTACTTCTCTTCGACACTGGAGCATGTCCACCAATGCCATCAGCACAGAACTGGTGGAAACCAGTGGGACCTGGGTACACCCAATTTCTCAGAAGAGAAGTCTGGTAAGAAGTAGTCTTCATGGAAGAATTGCGGCCAAAAAGTCAAACCTCTGACATGGGAACAAAGTGACTTAACTATACATAGGAACATGTGCAGAAAAATAGCAGCAGCTGCTCTGGACTGATGAGTCAAAATTTTACATATTTAGCTGTAGCAGGAGGCAGTTTGTTCGCTGAAGGGCTGGAAGACAGTACAATAATATGTTTCTGCAGGTAACAGTGAAGCGTGGTGGAGGTTCCTTTCAAGTTATACAGTCAAGCAATTACTCATCATGCCATACCATCAGGGAGGCATGTGATTGGACCCAAATTTATCCTGCAGTAGGACAACAACCCCTAACATACAGCCAATGTCACAGACTTTTTATAGGATATATACAGTATAAAACTGAATAAGCAGTGGCTAACTACTGAGAAAATAACATGCTATAATATTAGGTAGACCTAGATACATAGGCAGCTGAATACAAATATAAACAAATTTTAAATTTTGGAAGGCGGGAGGGGTAAGATTTAGTTATGATTTAAAGCTAAACTCTAGCCTTCCCTCCAGCAGCCCCCTCTTCCATAAACCGTGTACAAATATAATTGGTTAAAGGATAAGTTCACCTTTTTCTAAAAAATACTAAATGCACATTTTTTTGCAGATAAAAAAATGTGCATTTATTATTTTTTGTTGCAGATGCATGTAAACCATTGCACCAGCAAACAGCAGAACACTGGTGCCATGCAGGTCTCCTGCAGGCCTGTCAGTATATCTGCTTGCCTGTACAGGAGGAGAAGATCTCCCACTAGCTGTCAAAGTGGGGAACGGTTACATGTTATGAAAGGTGAACTTATCCATTAAGTTTGTAACAGTTCTCCAAATAAGCAAATTTATGTTATTGCCTAAACATGCTAAATCTAATGGTGAATTCACACAATTAAGTTAACACATAAAAATCAGTCCCACATTACGTGTCAAGGATTTTCAGGTTACTTTAACATAGTTATCCCTGTAAGCAACTTCTGCTGAGTTTAAAATTTAACGGTGCAAAAGAGGAGGCTATACTAAGTCCTAACTGGACACTAAACAATATCCTTATGCACACTACAACTACACACTACTACGCACACATTCCATAGTCTATAGTTATCACTTCATCTAAGGACTAAGCAAAAGAGGGTATTAACATCCCTACGTACAGCGGGACCATGGAGACAGACTGTACCACCTTCTAAAAGTTAGATCACAGAAGCAAAAAAAAGTAAATTTGTAGGAGGCTGAGAGCAACAGTTGGTACTTTTTGAGTTAAAACGTAAAAAAAAAAACCTGAAAAATCAGCACAAGGGACATAACTTACAGTCATCAGTAGGATGTGTCCCTTGTGCTGATGCCTCTTATTTTTCATGAAAAACATCTGCTTCTATGACCCCCCCACTGTAGTCAAGAGAGCCTGACTATGCCTGCCCTTTTCCCACAACTGTTCCATTCATAGAAGCCATACTATAGGCTCTATGAATAAATCAGGATCTATGAATTGTGGGGGCAGAACAATCAATCATCTGCCCATCCTCCATTCATAGATCCTGTTTCATTCAAAAAAGCTGTAGTATGGCTTCTATGAATGCAGCAGTTGGGTAGGCATAGTCAAGCTCACTTAATAGGAGCCTGTGACAGCTCTAACTTGTATTAAACCCCTGGGAGGGTGGGGGGTAAGGACAAGGGAGGATTTCAACTAAATGGAGAGACATCAACACAAGGGAGACCTCCTACTGACTATAAGTTAGGTCCCAGACAGGAAAATCAGGAACATGAAATGTTGGGATGACATATTCTTTAAGGAGTTAAGGATTCCCTCTAGGTGAGCCTGCTATATATTTTACTAACCTCTTGCGGACATCGCTGGAGTTTCAGTGGTTATACCACAGCGATGCCTGCAGCTGCAGGCATCACCCCGGTACCATTTGTTTAGAGAGTCGGCAGTCGGCTCTCTTGTACAATCCATCAGAGTGACTAACTAGCTGCTCAATTGCTTGTACAAACAGCAGGAGGGGGCATCTACCCCCTCCAGCCACCTTCTGTGGCTCTCTCGGGATCTCCCATTCACCAGGAGACCAAGTAGCCAGCTGGCACGTCCACTAGCTAGCCAGATAGCTGAACAATTCCAGGATTGGTTTTGATCAGCTCTATAGTAAGCCAGAAGCAATGACCTGGCATCACTTCTGGTTTACTCAAAGACCATCAGCGCCATTTTTGAAAAACCTAAAGCATTCAAAAACACTGATCTTGGTGTTTTGAATGCTTTCAAGTGCAGATAGACCCCAGGTCCCTCCATAAAGAGTACCTGTCCACATGTCTATGCGTGCGCAAAGACGAACGCACAGGAAATTGTGAAGGACGAACGCACACACACACAAACACCAATTGTCCCAAACGTCTGAGGTATCGGTATGGACAGTAATTCTAGTACTAGTCCTCCTCTGTACATCTAAATTGATAACCTGTAAAGACTTTTAAAGTGTCGCCTATAAATAGGAAAATGTACGTTGCTGTTGCACGGGCATGCGCAATTTTAAAGCGTGACATTTTTGGTATCTATTTACTCGGCATAACAACATCTTTTATATTTTACAAACAAATTGGGTTATGTATTGTGTTTTTTTTGCACTGAAATTCAAAAAAGTGTATTTTTCCCAAAAAATTGTGTTTGAAAAACTGCTGCAAAAATACAGTGTGACATAAAAAAACACAAAAACCACCAATTCTTTTCTCTAGGGCCTCTGCTTTAAAAAAAAAAACTGTTTGGGGGTTCTAAGACAATTTTTAGTAAAAAATACTGATTTTAACATGTCAGCAAAAAGTGCTAGAAATGGCCAGAGCTGAAATGGCTAAAGTTGGCAAATAGTTTGACGTTAGTGACTATATTTAACCAATGCGCCTTGATGCAACAATGTGGCATTTCCTGTTGTCTAGCAGAATCATTCCCAGGCTAGTAAAGCTGCAAGTTCATAAGTAGACCTCTAGGGAGGAGCCTAAACATGGCGGCGCCGGAGAGCACGATGTGAGTGCTCTCCGACAACCTCTGAGCAAGACCACCACGGAAACCCCCTATGCTTAGACCTGTGGAGACCTACCTGAGCAAGGAGGTCTCCAGGGGGAGAGATGGCGGCGCTCTGAAGGGACGGGAGCGGAGCTCAGGGAGGTGATCGCGCTGCGGTGACCCGCGACCAGCTGTTCGGTTGCCGGGGAGATGGAGTGAGGAGGAGTGATCACGTGGGTTGGCCGCAAGGGAGCTCTGGGAAGCTGAGACGCCGGCCGGTTCCCTGTCAAGTGCCGGGTCCCAGACAGGAGAGCGGAGACGCCGGTTTTAAACCCCAAACCTACCGTACAGGAGAGGAAAGAGGAACAGGACCCACATCCACAGTTCATAGGAGACCCTGCAGGAATCCCCCAGAGACATTGGCCAGGTGTAATGAGTGGACAGCCGAGGATCTAAGTCGACCCACTGGGTGAGTGGGTGAAGAAGGGTGAGTCCACACGCAAGAATCATATGTAATTGTTTAAGCTTGCTGACCCGTGGGAAAGGACTTTAAAATTGCCCATAAAGAGAAAAGGGGGATTCCCAGGGGATTTGGAAAGTGAGAAGTGGGAAAAGAAAAGGAAGTGTTAAATTGACAGAACCTGTCTGACATCATTACCCCAATATACAGCTTAAAAATTCCCTCTGATTAAAGAGCACAGTCAGTGCAGAAGATATGAAGAATAAAAGTGTTAAAGGAAGTGGGCTTAAAGGGTCCCAGACGGGTACAATTAAAAAATACACCTCCCAGGGGAATGCGACTCCAGAAGGGGCCAATAGTGGAAATGAAAAAGGGGAAATGGAAACCTCCTTGGAGAATAGTCCTAGAATGTCATTGGGCCTGGAAAGTAGTAACCAACAGTGGAAAGAAAATTCCGTGAGGATAGACCTGGCAAAAGATCTACAAGTGCCAAATAAAAGAGAGATGGCTGAAATGTTTAAGGACCTGGAAAAAACTATTAAGCAAGAAATGACAAATATACGTCAGGATCTAGGGCACCTGCTAATGAGAAGAAATGGAGGGAAAGATTAACAAACATACCCAAGACATTACAGACTTAGAAAAAAGGTCCGCTATGATGAGGAATATGCAGAAACAACTGCAGTATAAAACAGAAAAACAGGAGAACAGGTCCAGGAGAAGCAACTTGAGGATAAGAGGAATCCCAGATATCCAGAAAAGGGGGAGAACTACAAGAAATAGTCTGTAAAATGTTAAACTCCATCATGGACAGACCTGAAACAGAGGAAATTAAACTGGATAGAGTTTTTAGAGCAGGAAATCTCCAACAAGGTAATGCGAAGGAAAAATCAAGAGATGTGATTGTGCAGTTGCAAAAATATGGAGATAAGGAAGACATTTGGAGAAGGACTAAAGGAAGAACAACTATTCAGTATGGAGATATAAATTTCCAGATTTTTGCAGACTTATCGCACGAGACTTTGTGGAGAAGAAGAGCTTTGAGGCCCCTAATAGAGCAGATGAGATCAAGGAATGTGCAATACAGATGGGGTAACCCAGAGTGTTTAATTAGATGGAAAAACGGGGTTACAGCATATTTGAGATTTCCTGAGAACTTAAGAGACTTCTGTGACAGACTGGAATTGCAGAGAACGAGGATCAGTGGGTGGGAAACAGAGATAGAAATAGGTATTGGGGGGAAAGAAGTATGGCAGGAAGTAGGTAGGGGAGGGGTAGCGAGGAGTTAGTTGGGATAGTGTGAGGTTTTTTTTTTTGTTTTTTTTTCCCTAACTTTCTCTCTAAATTGCACCGCTAAGGATAAAGAAACAAAGCAAGTGTGGGAAACCGTGGTGGTGGGAGGGGGGGTAAGCCGTACATGGGAGGAGTTCAATCCCCAGGTATAAAAATCAAAGGTGGGTTTATTACCACAAATGATTGATAGGCATCTTGAAGGCCTAAATAGGGGGGGGGGGGCGGGGGGGTGGAGTAAGTAGGAGGGGTGAGAGTGGGAGGGTGTCCAGGGGGAGTGGGGGGGGGGATACGATAAGAGGGTTATGGGGGGTTTTAGGGTTAAGCCTCTGCACGCTAGAGTGGAGAATAAGAATAAATCGATACAAGACTGATGGAAAATTTGCGATTTTTAACATATAATGTAAAAGGTTTGAACTGCCCAGGGAAGAGGTTTAAAGTTTTCAAGGAGTTGCAGCATAGAGAGGCTTTAGTGGTTTTTTTGCAGGAGACTCACTTAGAGATTAAATCAAACGTAAAGTTGTACTCAAGAAATTATCCAACATGGTTCTGTGCTGATTCCCCGATTAAAAGAGCTAAGGGTGTAGCAATAGGGTTTGCAAAGAATATAAGGTGGGAGATTGAAGATAGAGAAACAGACCCAGAGGGGAGATTTCTATTTTTGAAGGGTAGATTACAAGAACAGAAATGTACAATTGTGAATATTTATTGCCCAAATAAGAGACCGGAGGTATACCTGAAGGGAGTTTTGAGAAAATTGATGGCATTTAAGGAGGGTCTTCTGATAGTGGCGGGGGATTTTAATTTTTGCATGGACCCACAAATGGACACGACATCATCTGTGCAGAGAGAGGGAGGTAGAGCTTTGAAAACTCTAAAGGGCGTGTTGCATGAGTGTCAATTGGTGGATATTTGGAGGGTGACACATGGAAAAGAGAGAGATTACACATACTTTTCTAATGCCCACGGGATGTATTCCAGACTGGACTACATATTAGTTGACCACCAACTCATAGATAGGGTGGACAAAATAGAAATTGAAGAGATTTCTATCTCGGATCATGCTCCGGTTACATTGAAACTGAGGTGGGGGAGATATTTGTCAGGAGGGACAGGATGGAAGTTGAAGGAGGCTCTCCTTCTAGACCAGGAGGTGGACTGGAAAATTAGAGTAGAAATCGAAAGATTTTTTCAGGAGAATAAGACAGGGGAGGTGTCGGTGGCCACAGTGTGGGAGACCCATAAGGCCTATATAAGAGGTATATTGATGGCGATTGGGGCAAAAAAGAAAAGGGAAAGAAGAGAGAAACTCACTGGACTGTTAAGAGAAATAAGTGAACTGGAGCAGATACATAAAAATAAAAGAATAGATGAGATAAGACAGAAGATAGTAAAAAAGAGAGAAGAACTAGGGTTATTGTTGGAGGAGGAGAAGAGAAGAATCTTTAATAAAGTTGCTAGTGAGAGATATAGATGGGCAGATAGACCAGGTAGATATTTGATGAGAGCTTTGAGGGAAAAGAAAAACAGGAATTATGTAGAAAAAATAAGAAATCCCAAAGGAGAAATGGTTTATTCTACCAAAGAGATCACTAGGGTGTTCACAGAATACTATAGTAAGTTGTATAATATCGCCCCTCAAGACCTAGTCAATACAGGTGGTAAAGAGAGTAGAGAAAAAAGAAGAGCGTATCTTAAAAACGCAGGATTACCAAAGTTAAGTGAGGATCTATTGAATTCCCTAGATATGGAAATAACGCAGGAAGAAATAAAAAGTGCATTAAAAAGTACCATAAAGGGGAAAAGCCCAGGCCCAGATGGTTATACAGTGAGGTACTATAGAAATATAGTGACTTGTTACTACCAAAAATGGAGGAATATATGAATGCCCTGGGAGGAGAGATGGAGATGAGGCGGGAATCTTTACAGGCCCATGTGGTATTAATCCAAAAGGAGGGGAAGGATGCTTCTCAATGCTCCAGTTATAGACCAATATCACTCTTGAACATCGACACAAAGTTATATGCAAAGGTCTTAGCAAATAGATTAAAAGATCTAATGCCAGATTGGATCCAGGCAGATCAGGTGGGATTTGTGCCAGGAAGAGAGGGTAGAGACAACGGTTTAAGATCTCTGTTGCTTATCCAGAAGGCCAAGAAGGGGGAAAACGCCGGTAGTGGTGCTTTCGATTGATGCTGAAAAAGCATTTGATAGAGTAAACTGGAGCTTTATGATGGATACCCTAGAGACTTTAGGAGTGGGAGCAAGAATGAGAGAGTGGATAGGAAAGCTGTACAGAGAACCTTCCGCGGCTATAGTGGTTAATGGGGAGAAGTCAGATACTATAGGAATGTCAAATGGAACTAGACAGGGATGTCCACTGTCCCCATTGTTGTATGTTCTGTTGCTGGAACCTTTGCTGGCAACAATTAGGAAGAATATAGATATAACAGGGTGTCAAGGTCCTACCTTTTCCCAGAGGTTATGTTACTCCATGTGAGGTTATGTTACACCATGCTCAGCAGAAATCCATCTTGGATTTCTGCTGAGCATGGTGGGAAGCTTTTATGCCTTCAGGTCTCTGAGGTCCATCCCCCAGAGGGGTGTGGCTGAGTACATATAAGCCTGTGATCCGCACATGCTCTTTGCACTTGTGTCTTGTGTCTTTGTCTTGCTACAGCTCTGTGTATATGCTCGTGACTCTTCTGGTATTCTGACTCGGCTTGTGACTAAGACCATTCTCTGTGTTTTCCTTCGATCTGACCTTCCGTTGCTGAACCCGGCCTGTGACCTGTGATTCTCTGTCTACTGTTCTGTACTGTTTTGTCCTGTTGTTGTCGACTCGGCTTGCCTGACTACGCTATTGTCATTCTCACCAGCTACACGCCATTGGCGGCGGCCATTACCGCAGCCGGGGTGTCTCGGGGGCCGCGACTTGGTTCCTGGCTGCGTCAAGTCCATCCCCACCATCAGGGGCCCTGGTGAAGGGCAGCCTGGGACTTAGACTCCGCGCCCTGAGGGACTTCGGTCTGTTGGTGGTGGTTGTCGTCAGCCAGTGCCTTACCCTGCCACTAGGCCTACCTGTCCATTCCACAGCCCTGCCCTGACATTACACAAGTGCCATGAATCCTGACGGTGCAGGTGCAGACTGGATCAACAGGATCTCCTGTTGGATCAGTTCGCTCAGGCGTTGCAAACTCTGCTGGCACGCACCACGCACCTTACTCCTGGTGTTATTAGGCCGGTTGTCACTCCGGTGGTCACTCCCACTGCTGTTCCGCTTGTTGCGCCTACCGCCGCGACTGCTGCGGCACCCGCGGCGCCCAGAGGTATGACTGGTTCAGCCCCTCTTCCACAGCGCTTTGGGGGTGAGCCGAGTCAGTGTCGTGGGTTCCTCAACCAGGTGGGGATTTACTTCGAATTAATACCCCACGCTTTTCCGACTGAGAGGTCAAAGGTGGGTTTCCTAATATCGCTACTCTCAGACAAGGCCTTGGCCTGGGCAAATCCCTTATGGGAGAGGAATGACCCAGTGATTCACGAGTTTTCCGGTTTTGTCGATGCCTTTTTTGTCGAGTTTTCCGGTTTTGTCGATGCCTTCCGTAGGGTATTCGACGTACCGCCTCGGCTGCCAAGCTGCTCATGTCTATGCATCAGGGTTCACGGACCGTTGCCGAGTACGCCATAGAGTTTCGTACCCTGGCAGCAGAGGTGGGTTGGAACAATGAGGCTCTGGTGGCTGCGTTTTCTCAGGATCTTTCTGATGCATTGAAGGACGAGATCGCAGCCAAGGAATTGCCTGTGGAGCTGGAAGCACTAATTTCCTTCCTGATCCTGATTGATACCAGGCTCGGGGAGAGGCCTTCACTCAAGGAACGCCTGCGGAGGGCCTTCCAATCGACTGGCACCTGCGTTTTCTGTCCCACCCATTCCTCCCTCTCCTCCCACGCCTCCTGGGGATAGATTGTCTGGTGGTGAGCCCATGCAGCTGGGGTTTGCTTGCCTTTCTGAGGGAGAGCAGGCCGCTCGGCGTCGGGAGGGTCGCTGCCTGTACTGTGGTCTTGGTGGGCACTTTCGGCAGTCCTGTCCGGTCCGTCCGGGAAACGCTCGCACCTGAGATCCTGTCGGGGACGGATCTTGGGTGGAGTCTCCTTGTCCCCGGCGTTCCGCAGAGATAAGCCACTGATCACCGTTGTCCTCTCTTGGGCGGAGGGCTCGGTGACGGCCCAGGCGTTGGTAGATTCTGGGGCCGGCGGGTTGTTTATGGACAGCTCGTTTGCTGCCCAGCACTCCATTCCCCTGCAGGCTCGAGTTACCCCATTGGTTCTCGAGGCAATTACATTACATTATTACATTACATTGAGTTTATATAGCGCCAAAGGGTTTGCTCAGCGCTGTACAATAGAGGGGGGGACAATACATGAAACATTACAGCAGCTACGAACAGCACACGAGGGGTAAGAGGGCCCTACTCTTTCGAGCTTACAATCTGGGAGGGAGGGGGTAGTGGTACAGGAGGAAGTGGCTGTGGGGGATGGAGTGGCAGGAGGAATGAAGGAGAGCAGCAGTTAGGTGAGGGTGGGGTAGGCTTCCCTGAAGAGGTGGGTTTTCAGGGAGCGCCTGAAGGTGAGAAGGGAAGGTGACAGTCTGATGGATTGGGGTAGTGAGTTCCAGAGGATGGGGGAGGACCTGGAGAAGTCTTGCAGACGTGCGTGTGAGGAGGAGACCAGGGAGCAAGATAGAAGGAGGTCCTGTGAAGAGCGAAGGGTACGGGTAGGGTGGTACTTGGGAATCAGGTCGGTGAGGTAGTTAGGGGCAGTGTTGTGAATGGCTTTGTAGGTCAGAGTGAGTAGTTTGAATTTGATGCGTTGGGCGATAGGGAGCCAGTGGAGGGAGAGGCAGAGGGGGGTGGCAGAGGTGGAGCGGCTGGTGAGGTGGATGAGTCTGGCAGCTGAGTTCAGGATGGTCTGAAGCGGGGAGAGTTTGCACTGGGGTAGGCCGGTGAGGAGGGAGTTGCAGTAGTCAAGGCGTGAGATAATCAGGGAGTGCACAAGTAGTTTAGCGGTGTCTGGGGTAAGGAAGGTGCGTATTTTGGCGATATTGCGGAGGTGGAGCCTGCATGTGTTTGTCAGTGATTTGACATGAGGTTGGAAGGAGAGGTTAGAGTCCAGAATGACCCCAAGGACTTTGGCTTGCGGGGCGGGATTGATGGTGGTGATGTTAGTAGTGATGGATAGGATGGGGGGGGGGCGCGGGCAGGAGGGAAGACGAGAAGCTCGGTTTTGGAGAGGTTGAGTTTGAGGAAATGGAGCGACATCCAGTCAGAGATGTCGTTTAGGAGGTGAGTGATGCGGGCGGAGAAAGTGGAGGTGAGGTGAGGGGTGGAGAGGTAAATTTGAGTGTCATCAGCATAGAGATGGTAGTTGAAGCCGTGGGAGTGTATGAGTTTGCCAAGGGAGGAGGTGTAGATGGAGAAGAGAAGGGGTCCAAGGACAGAGCCCTGGGGGACCCCAACAGAGAGGGGGAGGGAAGGGGAGGTGGCACCATTGTAGGAAACGCTGAAGGAGCGTCGGGATAGGTAAGAGGAGAACCAGGAGAGAGCGGTGTCTCTGATGCCAAGGGAGAATAGTTTATTAAGGAGGAGGGGGGTGGTTCAACTGTGTCGAAGGCCGCGGAGAGGTCCAGGAGGAGGAGGACAGAGTAGTCGCCTTTGGCTTTGGCGGTAAGTAGGTCGTTGGTGATTTTGAGGAGGGCGGTTTCGGTGGAGTGTAGGGGACGGAAGCCGGACTGTAGTGGATCAAGGAGGTTGTTGTCAGTTAGGTGGGCGCTTAGGCGGTTGTAGACTAAGCGCTCCAGGAGTTTGGAAGTGAGTGGCAGCAGGGAGATGGGTCTGAGGTTGTTTGGGTCAGAGGGGTCCAGGGAGGGCTTTTTGAGTATGGGGGTGATGTGCGCATGCTTTAGGGGGGAGGGGAATACGCCGGTAGAGAGGGAGAGATTGAAGATGTGGGTGAGGGAGCAGATGAGGGAAGAGGGGGGTGACTGGAGGAGTCGAGAGGGGATAGGGTCTAGGGGGCAGGTAGTGAGGCGGGCTTCAGAGAAGACCCTGGTGACTTCCTCAGTGGTAGCGGGGCTGAAGGAGTGCAGAGCTGGTGGGGTTACGGTAAGCGGGGTCTTGGGTGTGGAGGGGGGCAGTGCGGTTGCGAGGTCAGAGGAGGGAAGAGATGAGGGGGAGATAGGGGGGGGGAGGCTAGGTGGGGAGGTAGATTGCGAGTTGACTATGTCCTGACGGATTGCATCAATTTTATTGTGGAAATGAGTGGCAATCTCGTGGGCGGTGAGTGAGGTACTGAGTGGAGGAGGGGGGGGAGAGAGCAGGGAGTTGAAGGTGGAGAAGAGTCGGCGAGGGCAGGAGGAGAGGGTGTTAATCAGGTTTACGAAGTAAGCCTGCTTGGCGGCGTGGAGGGAGGAGGTGTAAGTGAGGAAGTCAGATTTGTAGAGGGAGAATGAACGGGGGGACCTGGTTTTGCGCCATAGTCTCTCCAGCGCACGACTGCGACGTTTGAGGCATTTAGTGTGGTCGTTCTGCCATGGTTGGAGCGGTCTGGGTTTGATGTAGCGTGTGGTTAGGGGTGCCAGAGAGTCTAGGGTAGCTGATAGTGAGTCGTTGTACGTGTTAGTGGCTAGGTCAGGACAAGACAGTGGAAGGATGCTGTCGTGTAGGCGGTCGGCAGCTGAGTGGAGGGGGGCCGGGTTCAGGTTGCGAAGGTTGCGGCTGGTGATGGTTTGGCGCTCTGGGGGGGGGGAGTTAGGGGAAGGGGAGATGGAGAACGTGAGGAGGTGGTGGTCGGAGAGAGGGAAGGGGGTGTTAGAGAACTGGTTGAGGGTACAGAGGTGGGAGAAGATGAGGTCCAGGGTGTTCCCAATGATGTGGGTGGAGGATTGAGTGTGCTGTGTGAGCGCGAAGGAGGAGGTTAGGTGGAGGAATTGGGAAGTAGCCGGGCTGTTGTCATTGATGGGGATATTGAAGTCCCCGAGGATGATGGTCGGTAGCTCAGAGGAGAGGAAGAAGGGAAGCCAGGCAGCGAAGTCATCCAGGAAGCGGGGTATGGATCCGGGAGGCCTGTAGATCACTGCGATCCTTAGGGGGGTGGGTGAGAAGAGCCGGATGCAGTGAGCCTCGAAGGAGGAGAAAGTTA
>CATNWA010002703.1:0-22911 GCA_951230385.1 Staurois parvus
TTATTATTTTACATGGGTTTATATCCCCCTTTTATGTATTTCATGGAGATCATATCCCCCCTTATTTTTTAAACATGGAGATCATACCCCCTTATGTTATTATTTCATGGAGATCATATCCCCCTTATGTATTATACATGGAGATCATATCCCCCTTATGTATTATACATGGAGATATTTCCCCCTTATGTATTATACATGGTGATCATATCCCCCTTATGTATTATTTACCATGGGGGATCATATCCCCCATATGTATTATACAGGAGTCATATCCCCCCTTATGAGTATATACATGGAGATCATATTCCCCCCTTATGTATTATACATGGAGATAATATCCCCCCTTTATGTATTATACATGGAGATCATTATCCCCCCCCTTATTGTATTATACATGGAGATCATTATCCCCACCTGATTGTATTACTAAATGGATTTCATAATCCACCATTATGTATTATACATGGTGATCATATCCCCCTCTTATGTATTATACATGGGTATATCATATCCCCCCTTATGTATTATTACATGGAGTTCAGATCAACCCTTAGTGTATTATACATGGAGATCATAGCCCCCCTTATGTATTATACATTGCAGATCATTACCCCCTTTAGTGTTTTTATACATGGAGATCAGATTCCCACCCTTATGTATTAGACTTCGTTGTTCAGATCCAACCTTAATCTCCTCATTCTTCATGAGAGAATAAAATTCAGTCCCCCTCTGATCTGTTCATACATGTATTGAGATACCCCCAGCCTATGTTATCAGTCTGGATGTCCTTCTCCAGTTCCCCAATGTTATTTTTGTGAATTGGTGCCCAAACTGAACTGCATATTCCAGATGAGGTCTTACTAATGATTTGTACCGTGGTAAAACGATATCTGTCTCTGGAGTCTATATCCGCCTCTTTTAATACAAGAGAGTATTTTGCTCGCTTTATTAACCCGCAGCTTGGAATTGCATGCCATTATTAGCTTGTGATCTACCAGAACTCCCAGATCATTCTCCCCCATTGATTTCCCCAGTTGTACCCCCCCCCCCCCCCCCCCCGCAGTATGTATGATGCATGCATATTCTTAGCCCCCAAGTGCAGAACCTTCTTACATTTATCAACATTAAACCACATTTGCCTCATAGTTGCCCAATTAAACAGTGCATTGAGGTCGCTTGTAAATTGGAGACATCCTGTCCTGTAAGGACGTTATTCCACTGCACAGCTTGGTGTCATCTGCAAAGACTGAAATGGGATTTTTAATCCCAGACCCTATTACTCTAAATGTATTAAAAAGTAAGGGTCCCAACACCTGAACCCTGGGGTACACCACTGACACACCCTAGACCATTCAGAGTATAATTCATTAACCACTACTCTCTGAATACGATCTTTTAGCCAGTTTTCTAACCATTTACATATGGATTTTTCCAAGCCTGTAGAATTTGCTTTACACAATGGCCATGTGTGGTGGGGAACTGTGTCAAACGCTTTTTCAAAATCCAAGTATACTACGTCCACCGTTATCCCTCTGTCCAAGTCTATCATGTCCACCGTCACCCCTCTGTCCAAGTATACCACGTCCACCGCCACCCCTCTGTCCAAGTATACCACGTCCACCGCCACCCCTCTGTCCAAGTATACCACGTCCACCGCCACCCCTCTGTCCAAGTATACCACGTCCACCGCCACCCCTCTGTCCAAGTATACCACGTCCACCGCTATCCCTCTGTCCAAGTCTACCATGTCACCGCCACCCCTCTGTCCAAGTATACCACGTCCACCGTCACCCCTCTGTCCAAGTATACCACGTCCACCGCCACCCCTCTCTGTCCAAGGTTTTGCTCACCTCCTCATAAAAAGAAATCAGATTTGTTTGACAACTTCGGTCTTTCATGAATCCATGCTGCCTGTTGCTTAAAATATTTTTTTCCAGCAAGAACTCATCTATGTGGTGTTTTATTAAACTCTCCAGTATCTTCCCAACTATAGAAGTTAAACTAACAGGTCTATAATTACTTGGTAAAGATTTTGACCCCTTTTTAAATACTGGCATCACATTAGCCTTAGACCAATCCAGTGGTTCTATGACAGAGTTCAATTCTTTAAGGACCCGTGGGTGTATGCCATCTGGTCCAGGTGCTTTATTCACCTTTATTCTCTCTAAATATTTCCAGACCATATTACAGTGAACAGATCATCTGGAGCTGTGTCAATACCACGCCCATTATGGACAAGAGCTCCCCCATGCTCCTTTGTATGCACAGAGCTGAAGAAGGGATTTAATAAATTTGCTTTCTCTTGTCCCCAGTCACCCACTCTAGATTATTTTGTAAAGGGCCTACATGCTCAGACTGACCTTTTTAATAGTAATATATTTGAAGAATTTTTGGGGGTTTGTACTGCTATCTTTTGCAATCTATCGTTCATTTTCAATTTTTGTGGCCTTGATTTTTCTTTTTTACATATTCTATTATATTCTTCGTAATGTTTAAACGATGATAGCGTTCCTTCATTTTTATAAAAGTTCTTTTCTTATTACTTATAGCTTCTTTAACTATGGCCATAAGCCACATAGGTTTGATTTTTAGCCTTTTAAACTTGTTGCCCATGAGAATATATTTTTCAGTTTGTTTACATACAGTCTTTTTAAGAACTCCCATTTCTGTGTTGTGTTCATCAATGCCAATATTCCCTCTTAGCCTGAGTCTTGGAGAGCAGCTCTCAGCATTGGAAAATTAGCTCTTAAAGTTGAGCATTTTTATTTTCCCATATGTGCTTGTTGTATACAGCTAACAATAAATTAAAGCATGTTATGGTCTCTGCTACCTAGATGTTCTTTTATATGGACATTAGTAATAAGCTCTGCATGGTTTGAGATTCTCAGGACCAGCAGAGCATAATTCCTAGTTGGGGCCTCTATGAACTGTACCGTAAAATTGTCCTGTAGTAGACTGATTCATTTTTGCCTTTTAACTGTTCCAGCAGTGCCATTACTTCAGTCAATTTAGTATCCTGAAAACAGGACCTGTACTGGGAGGTGTCGATACAAAGTACTGTACCAGCATGTTGCTGCCAAAAAAACCTGTCTGGAGATATGTATAAAGCGGTATGAAACCTATTTGGTTCTTGTCTAGGTTACTGTACATTGCAAGAAACAGAAATGGCACTTAATAATGTTCGCTATAGTGAAAGCATGGAGATTGAAAATGGACAAGCTATTGTATTCATATGTACTGAGGGAATGGCGCCAGAAGAAAGCCTGGAAGCCAAATGCCAGAACAGAAACATAAAATACCCAAGATGCATTGCTCCACGTAAGTTTAAATAGTCATATTTTAATATTTATTTTGTGTTTCATTAGATTGCAGCATACGTTAAAACAATGCAAGTAAAGCAAACTGTTGCATCATAGTGACACAATAAAAGTGATCAAAGAAAGTCCCAACTGCGGTGACCTAGGGTAACAATGCACACTAACCAGAAGTGCACATTAATAGTGCAGTGTAGGAAGGATGGAGTTCATAAAGTAGTCATTAGCATGGGAAGGGTTGATGAGGTACGAAGTAGAGCAGAGGAGTGGGGAGCATCTTTTCTCCCAGATATCGTTGGTGCACAGTGGAGGAGCAGTGCTTTTTTGGTGGAGCCGTGATCATTTTCTGCCATCTAGTGGATTTCTTCTGCCCAGCTCTGTACCATCGTGTGGACCTTCATTGACCAAGGGAATACATCTACCCTTCCCATGCTGATGACTACTTTATGAACTCCATCCTTCCTACACTGCACTATTAATGTGCACTTCTGGTTAGTGTGCATTGTTACCCTAGGTCACCGCAGCTGGGACTTTCTTTGATCACATTTATTTAATTTCAAGCGCTGCACTTTTATTTTATTTTCATGTGAGGATTTTTTTGGTTATCCTGTGTGCCTTAGCTGCTTGTTTATTGAAAGCGCTCACTTATTCTCTGTTTGATGCATCATAGGTAGAGGTTGTTGTCATCAATAAAAATCAGATTCTTAGGGCAAGGCTTTCGGTATTACATAACATTTGCAGACAAACTACGCCTAAGTAAGTTCATTGGTCAGTGCCCAAAAAAATGCTTGAAGAATAAAAGTTTATATAAGTAACAGGGAATGATCAAAATGATTAAAAAAATAATGATTTATCCATGGTGTCCAGACTTTTCAGACTTTGCTCACAGAGTCACCAAACATAGTAACCATTTTCCCATTTATTAAGTACCATGTCATCTTATTTTTGACCTGAGAAACCATTGGTAACTTAGACCACCATGCTCTATCCAAGGTTTGTTTGCCAACTGTAAAGATTTTGTAAGTAGTTTTGTTTGATATTATGTGCAAGCATTGGGTTGTAGTTTAAGGAGAACCTCGTAGAAGTTTCTACGTTTTCCTTTTTCCTAAACCGTATAAACCAGCTTGTAAACATCAATCCAAAATGTTTTATTTTTGAGACTTTCCCAGCAGTTATGTTTAAGAGTACCTAGCTCAGTGGTGGTCAATGTTCATGATATGGAGGGCCTCAAGTGCGGCCCCTGACATCACCAAGGGGCTGCACGTAAAATTCAGTTATTCATTATCAGAGACAACAGAGAGAACATAGTCAAAGAGATTGTCAGAGACTGTGGACATAATACAGGAGATGGTCAGAGATTACAGATATGATATAAGAGATGGTCAGAGACTGCAGGCCTAACACAAGAAATGGTCAGAGACTGTGGACATCCTGCCGGAGACTGTTAGACACTGTGAAATAAGAGTTGCTGGAGACTGGGAACCTGACTGCTAGGAATCACTACTATAACAATGCAATATGGAAAACAGATTTGTGTCTTCAGGAGTCTTGAGGACCTCACAGTATGAAAGGGCTACATGCAGCCCCCAGGTCACAGGCCAGTCACCAAAAACCTAGCTCTTTACACCCTCTAAAGAATGGATTCAAAGAGTGATACCAGAACTTCCCGGTCCCAGTGGAAGAATATACCACCTTAGTTTATAATTATCCTCTACAAATGCTGAGTTAATTGAGCCATGGGCCGTGACCCTGGACTCTGCATATCAGAGCCATACAAAGCAGTGTGCTTACAGGTGAAAGCACTAACACAGCCCACAGTAAAACAGCACACAGTTAACCCTTTGATCACCCCAGATGTTAACCCCTTCCTGCCCAGTGCCATTAGTACAGTGTCAGTGCTTTTTATTAGCACTGATCACTGTATTGGGGTCACTGGGGATGTCAGCGACACCAAGTCAGTTCCCCCCAGTGTCAGAATGCAGTTCTGCTATAGGTCACTGATCGCCGCCATTACTAGTAAAAATAAATTTTTAAAAATATACCGCCATTTGTAAACGCTATAACTTTCACGTAAACCAATTAATTTACATGTATTTGGATTTTTTTTTAAGCAAAGACATGTAGCAGAATACATTTTGACCTAAATTTATGACTAATTTGATTTTTTAAATTTTTTTTTACTGGACGTGTTTATTAGCAAAAAGTCAAAAATATAGTTTTTTTCTCAAAATTGAGTCTTTTTTTATAGCACAAAAAATAAAAATGCACAGGTGATCAAATACCACTGAAAGAAAGGTCTATGCTTGGGGAAAAAAAAGGACATACATTTCATTTGGTTGCTGTGTTGCATGACTGCGCAATTGTCAGTTAAAGTACTGCAGCGTCGTAACGCACAAAATGCACTGGTCAGGAATTGGGGGGTAAATCCTCTGGAGGGCGAGGGGTTAAAGATTTATTGATGATTACATACCTGCATTTATTTTTATTTACTATTTTATATATTTTTTTATATCTTTAAAGTGGTTGTAAAGGCTCACAGTTTTTTACCTTCATGTATTCTATGCATGAAGTAAAAAAAATCTGTGTTGAGCAGTGCCCCCAGCCAGTAATGTATTTAGGTTTTGTGCTGCCCTAGGCAACACAAAAATTGTCTGCCCCCACGGACTAACACCCCCCCTTCCCCCTCCCATGGAGAGAGCCTGACATTGCTAACATTGACGAACAACACCCCTGCCCCCCACCCGGGACAGCGTTCCACTACACCCCCCTTTGGCAGACACTCATCTTCACAGCTCCGAACATCCCCAGGAACGAGAGTCAGGCTCTACATACACTATCAAGCAGCTCGCAGCTTCTCTCGGATCCCACCTGGTTCCCATAGCGCGCGTGTCCCTTCTTTCATCCCTTCTTCTGGGGGGAGGTGCTGCCCCCCTGAAAACTGCTGCCCTAGGCAAGTGCCTTGTGCTAAATACACACCAGCTCCCTCAATACTTACCTGAGCCTCATTGTGATCCAGTGATGTGCACAACAGCCTCGGCTGTCTCGAGTCTCTGCCTCCTCATTGGCTGAGACAGCAAGCGGGAGCCATGGTCAATCACAGCCAGTCAGCCAATGAGGAGAGAGAGGGGGCGGTGGCAAGCCGCAGCTCCGTGTGTGAATGGACACATGGAGCAGTGGGTACCCCCATAGCAAGCTGCTTGCTGTGGGGGCACCTGACAGGAGGGAAGGGCCAGGAGAGCCCAGTGGTGTATTTAGGTTTCGTGCTGCCCTAGGCATCACAAAAATCAGCTCCCCCCCTCATGGAGAGACCCCAACACTGACCAACACCCTCCTCCCCAATGAAGAAAGCTTGACACAACACCCCAGCCCCCCCAACCAAGAGAGCCTTCCAATACGAAATGCCCCCCATACACTGGCAACCCCCCTCCCACCCCATCAAGAGAAAAGACACTCACCCCGAGAACAAGAGTCAGGCTCTGCATACACCATCAAGCAGCCCGCAGCCTCTCTGATCACACCTGGTCCTCATGCTGTGTATGTCCCTTCTTTCGGGGGGTAGTGCTGCCCCCATGAAAAATGTTGCCCTAGGCAAATGTCTTGTTTGCCTTGTGGTAAATATACCCCTGGGAAAGCCTGCAGGGGACAGGTAAGTATAACATGTTTGTTATTTTCCAAAAATAAAAAAAATTAACCTTTAAAATCACTTTAACCATTTGCCACTCAGCACAGTAGAGTTAAAAAACGTTGCCGTCTGCTTTGAGGTTTGGGGGGCACATTAGCGCACCCCCTGCTGACCTGCACTGTGGTTGGACACAGCGTGATTTTGTCAACAGATTTCAGCCAATGATTTATGGCTGAGACCTGCTAATTGGCACAATCACAGCACAGAGCCCTGTGTTAACGTGCAAAAAGCAGCGACCTGGCTGTTTCTTCTCCCTGCAAAGCAGGGAGAAAAAACAGTCAGATCTCTTAGTAAAAGCAGCATATATTACACACATTATATTTGTTAGGCACACATTTAACCCTTTGACTGCCCCTTGATGTTAACCCCTTCCCAGCCAGTGTCATTAGTACTGTGATTGTGTACAGTATTATAGGCGTTCACTGTACTACTTGCACTATTATTGTATTAGGTGTACTATTGATGTCAGTCAGTTAGTGTACCTCCCAGCGAGGGTCTGTTAGCACCAGAATGCCTTCCACACTATCACAGTCCCACTATAAGTCGTTGATCACCGCCATTACCAGTATAGCAACAAAGCTGCGTGAATTCCAGTATATACGCATGCCGTAGTTTGTAGACATTATAACTTCCACACAAACTAATTAATATACAGTAACTGGGAATACATGTAGCAGAATACATTTTGGCCCCTCAAATTATGAAGAAATTGTATTTATTTATTGTTAGATATATTTTAGAACACAAAGTAGAAAATGTAATTAGTTTTTTTCAAAATGTTCTGTATTTTGTCTATTTATATTATTATTATTATACAGGATTTATATAGCGCCAACAGTTTGCTCAGCGCTTTCAATATAACGGGAGACAATACAGTAACTATACAGTTCAATACAAGAGGGATTTGAGGGCCCTGATCCTGGGAGCTTACAATCTAGGAGGGAGGGGCTAGTGGTACAAAAGGTAGTAACTGTGGGGGATGGACTGGTAGGAAGAGTAGAAGATTCCATTATTAGCTGAGGGCAGGATAGGCTTCCCTGAAGAGATAGGTTTTCAGAGATCACCTAAAAGTGAGCAGAGTAAGCGATAGTCTGATAAATTGGGGTAGAGAGTTCCAGAGGATGGAGGAAGCTCTGGAGAAGTCCTGGAGACGAGCATGGGAGGAGGAGACAAGGGAGCTAGAGAGCAGGAGGTCTTGTGAGGAGCGGAGAGTACGGTTTGGGTGATATTTAGAGACAAGATCGGTGATGTCATTTGGGGCAGAGTAATAAATGGCTTTATACGTTATTGTTAGTGTTTTGAATTTTATATAAAAAAAAAAATTAAAAACCCAGGGGTGCTCAAGTACCAGCAAAAGAAAGCTCTGTGTGCATGAAAAAAAGATCTAAATTTAATTTGGGTTTTGCATGACCGCGCAATTGCCAATTAAAGTAGTGTAGTGCAGAAGGCCCTAGTCATGAAGAGGGGTAAAACCTTCCAGACCTCAAGTGGTTAATTATAGCCTGCAATATATATTCTTTATTATATTTTTAGGGATCTGTGACCCTCCTGAGATTTCAAATGGAAAACTGATTCCTAAAAAAGATCGCTATGATGCTGGATCTTTGATAACTATCGAGTGTGAGGAGCTTTATGTACACAATGGGCAGAACAATGCAATATGTGAAGAGGGTCGGTGGAGTGAGCTACCACAGTGCTTCAGTAAGTACCATAGCAGTAGAAGTCATTTTGGACCATGTTAACCTCTGGCAGACCTAAGGAAATGGAGTGATCAATATTACCGTTCATTGGCTAATTGGGTTTATATGGGAAGGTGTCTGAAAAACATTCAGCTGTTTTCCACTCTTCCAGTACTACACATCATTTCTTTAGATACACTTTTTCTACCTAGCCAAATCTGAATTTATTTTTTTGCAGAGCCTTGTACAGTTTCCAGCACCGGTTTAGATAAAAACAACATTGAGCTTGTCTCACCAGAAGATGCTCTTATGACACATAAGCATGGCACAGACATAAGAGTAAAATGTAAAAGAAAATTTAGACGCCGAGGGCAATTATCGGCTTTCTGTTATGATGGAGAAATGAAATATCAAAGATGCTTTTCTGGAAGTAAGTAGTCTTTTTTATACCTTATTCCTGCCTAAAGTGTATGTCCAAACATGTTTCTGATAGGATGCAGCCTCAAGTGTGGCAACCAACATCACCAAAGGGAAGGGCTGGGACAAGGGGTGGGCCGAAGGGATGTTTGCCCTGGGCACAGTAGGGTTTTGGGGGGGTTATGCTAGAAGGAGTGGGGGAGGTTGCGCTAGTAGGAATTATTGGGGACATTTGTTGAGGGGAAATTTGGGGGGAAGGAATAGTACTAGGAGAGGGGATCTGGGGGATTTGTGGTGGGAGAGGGGGATTTGGAGGGGGGAGGATTTATGCGCGTAGGGGAAATCTGAGGGGTAGAGGATTTGTGCTAGGAGGGGGATTTGTACTGGAAGAAGGGGGAACTTCTGTTTGGGGAGGATTTTGGTTTGCAAAGGGAATTTATGTTTAGGGAGTAATTATGAAGATTAGTGCTTGAATATTTTTTTTTTGGGGGGGGGGTTTGCTGACACAATGTCCACACATTTGGTGGGGCGCCATTTGATATGTTCACCCTGGGCGCTAGATGACCTTGTCCCAGTACTGCCAAGGGGCCAACCATAAAAGTGGGTATTTAGTGCCAGAGATTGCGGTCGTGATAGAAGAGATGATCAGAGCCTGCAGACATGACAGAAGAGATAATCAGAGACTGCAGGCATGATAGAAGAGATGATCAGAGACTGCAGGCATGATAGAAGAGATGATCAGAGACTGCAGGCATGATAGAAGAGATGATCAGAGACTGCAGACATGATAGAAGAGATGATCAGAGACTGCAGGCATGATAGAAGAGATGATCAGAGACTGCAGGCATGATAGAAGAGATGATCAGAGACTGCAGGCATGATAGAAGAGAAGATCAGAGACTGCAGATATGAAAAGAGAGATAACCAGAGACTGCAGATATGAAAGAAGAGATGATCAGAGACTGCGGACATGATAGAAGAGATGATCAGAGACTGCAGGCATGATAGAAGAGATGATCAGAGACTGCAGGCATGATAGAAGAGATGATCAGAGACTGCAGGCATAATAGAAGAGATGATCAGAGACTGCAGGCATGATAGAAGAGATGATCAGAGACTGCAGGCATGATAGAAGAGATGATCAGAGACTGCAGACATGATAGAAGAGATAATCAGAGACTGCAGATATGATAGAAGAGATGATCAGAGACTGCAGGCATGATAAAAGATTATCAGACTGTGGACGTCATATAGGAGTTGTTCTAGACTGGGATCACTTCAATAATATTGGGAAACACAGACTAGTGTCTGCAGGGGCCCCAAGGGCTACACAAAAGGTTCCAAAGACCCACAGGGTGGGCACCATAGGTTTAGAATCTTTGTCAGGTTTTTGCTGCTATTCAGGGGTCCAATATGGTGACTATACATGCTTGGATAAATTATCAATTTATTTTCCAATCAATCTTTTCTCGTAAAAATAATCAATCTATTCGACAACCAATTTGTTTAATATGACACACAGGGAAGTGGATTTTGATCGATACTTGATAGTTGGAAGATACGATCACATGTTATCGATCGTATCTCTGTTTTCACTATCTTTCCCGTAGACGCCGATCCAACTGAGTAGCGAGCAGGATAAGGTTCTCCAAGGAGGAGCTTCCACCCTAGCTAACTTGTTCTTGAGGGACTCGGACAGGCCTAGGCGGAACAGGTACTTCAATGCTGCATCGTTCCAACTGGTGTTTGCAGACCATTAATGGATAGTCCACTATGTAGTCCTCCACAGGCCGCTGACCCTGTAGTAGAGCATGGAGGGCAGACTCAGCAGTGGAGGTCCTCTGGGGATCGCCGTAGAGGGCAGCCATGGCTTCAAAGAATTCACTCACTGAATTAAGTGCTGGGCTCTTTTATTCCAGAAGACTATGTGCCAAAGACTGAGGTTCTTCAGACAAGAGGGAGATGATGAACCCGACCTTGACCGCTTCCAGAGAAAAGGTCCTGGGTTGCAGAGCATAATATAATTCAGAGGCATTCTTGAAAGCTCTGAACTTATGTCTATCCCGGAGAAAACTTCCAGGAGTAGGAACTCTGGGCTCCAGAGGTGGTAACACTATAGCAGGAGTGGTGGCAGGAGACTGACTGGCAGGTGCGGCTACTGGATTGGAACTGGTGGAGGGATCCTGGTCCACAGAAGTAGACAGGGAGTGAAGACGCCCTTCTAACTGGAAGTGTCCTTGCTGTAGATCCTTCACTGCTTGGGTAAGTGCCGTCATCTGTTGGCACAGGGCCTCTAGTACGGAAGCGCCTCTCTTGGCCTCGGACATGCTGGCTGGATGATACTATCACGTACCTGGTGATGGAGGCCAATGGAGAGAGGGCTTCCCTTGTGGCTAAGTTCCAGACTCCCCTGAGAGTGGGACAGCAGGAGTCTGGCTCAAAGTTGCACAGGTCGCCTGTAGGAGTGCTGGTTGGTGGTCCATTCAGAAGCACAGCTGGTGCATGGAGATAGGTCTGCAGACAGGAGGTGCCTGTGCGTGGTATGTAGGCCCTCCCGGGATTTAGATGTTTACTGGGTAGTTGGTTCAAGCCAAGGTCAGGTACCAGGTGGGAATCAGAGCAGATGTAGTCAGATGGGATAGCCGAGGTCATACACAGAGGAGAGAGAGAGTATCAATAAGCCAGGCCAAGCTCAGATCAGGGGTAAGCAGAGTAAATAGGTCCAGGAGCAAGCCGAGTCGGTAACAGGAAATCACAGGTCAGAATCACAGGAAACAGGAACATGGCACAGGGAGTTAGAGATCATCCAGCAACTTGAGGAAGTGATGAGCCTCCTTATAAAGCCCGTCTGGCACCAAACTGAGGCCGATGTGTACTTCTGCGGCCATGCAGAGTTCTGGCACAAATTCCAGATCTTCCAGAACTTCTGCCGTGGACAGGACCCTGACAAGAGGTGGAGAAGTGCAAGAGGCCCAGATCTGACTTTGGCCAATTCCCTGGCAGGAGGCTGAGCATGGTGACCAAGGACAACCCTTAAATATTCCACAGCCTGGGGAGCAGTGTACAGTGTCGGGTGGAAGATGGACTGAGAGGAAAGCTGGAGTGTGGAGCCTGGGAGGGGTAGAGGAGCCTACCTACAGGCTGGTTACTAGACAGAAGTATCTCCACTGTTCCACCATCTCCTAGGGGGGCCAACCTGTATGCCGGGAAGAAACCAGCCCAGCAAAAAGCCTGAAAGCAACTTTAACCTGCAAAGCTAACTGAATAGGACTTCTACACCCCCTCGTCCAGATAACGGGAGAGGGCGGTCAGGTGGAACACCCAACTAGTTCTCATGCCTAACTTCTAGCTCTTGGAATCCTTTCCCAGGGATTTCCTCAGTGCAGCTGGGTGAAGAGGAAGATTCATTCCTGGGTCTGAGGAAGTACACCAATGGTACTTAACAGAGACTGTTGCTATTTTTGCCAATCCACCTGTTTTGTATAGTATTTTCTTGCCAAGAATTGATAAAAGCAACTAAAAAATCAGATCAAGGACTGTTTTACTGACACTGTACATGTACATGGCAATCGGATATTCCCTGGATCAACGTTACCTATAAATGTTAGTATCCAGTTATATTCTGTGTATCAAAGAAAAAATCCAGGACTTTTTTAAAGCAATCCACTGAGCTGGCCAGAACCAACTCTTGAGGGAGTCTATTCCACATTTTCACAGATCTTACTGTGAAGAAACCTTTCCGTATTTGGAGATTAAATTTATTTTCCTCCAGACGTTCTAATCCTTCCTTCCTATTCTATGCAAAACTAGAAAAATGTTTGCTGTTGACTTACTTTAAATGGATTTAGGATTGCTTAAAGTTGATGTAAAGCCTTCACCCAGTGAAGTGACTTGCCTCGGGTCAGGGGTGGACTGACAACTCACGGGGCCCCCCAGGCAATAGGAGATCATGGGGCCCCTGTGTCCTTTCCCAAACTCAAAAAAGCCTATGAAAAAGGTACCCCATCATGGGGCCCCCAACTGACCCCGGGCTCTCGGGCAGTACCCGAGTTTCCAAATGGTCAGTCTGCCCCTGCCTCAGGTGATACACAGAGAAGACACAAATCATCCAACATAAGTTGTACCTGTTTATCTGTTGTATTTTCTTCTATACGGCCATTCAAAGTGCAAGATGTATACAGCTTGTTTGAGCTTTCAGAAAGAAGGGAATGGAGAGCTAAAGTTACATTCAGTGAGGAGAACTCTGAGAGCTGATTGGAGGGAAGGGACACAGGGACACACACCCCTTCAAACAGCACACAGGAACAGAGCTGAGGCTGGCAATAACAGGCTGTGTGCCGGGAGCTTCCTCCCCTGTCAATGTGTTTTTTCTTCTGGTGTCAGGAAAACCTGTCAGAAGTTATACTGATAGCAGAGAGAAATGACATGAGAGGGGAAATTTACTAAAACTGGTGCACTCAGAATCTGCTGAAGCTGTCCATGGTAACTATTCAGCTTCTAACTTCAGCTTGTTCAATTAGGATTTGGCAATAAAACCTGGAAGCTGATTGGTTACCATGCACAGGTGCACCAGATTCTGTGTGCACCAGTTTTAGTAAATCTCCCCCACAGGTTAACATGGGGGGTGGTTTAGAGACATAAAATAAAAAAACATAAAGCGCTTGTAAAGCAGGTTTAAATTTATGAAAAAAGATTATTTATTTGCAAAAATGCAAGTGCAATGCAGAAACGAAGAAAAATGTATTAGGCTTTCAAAATTTTCTGTCTTTTTTTGTTTAGCATCCAGTGGTCTGATGGGACCATATTGTATATGTAGATGGGTATTCCTCCATACTGAGTGCATTATATGACTGGCATGGGTCTAATAGGTGACTGACCACTGCAGTACACTGGGCTGTATGTGACATATTCCTGACCACTGCACTCTGTAAGCTGGGCTATATATATATATACTGTGTATAGAGAGAGAGAGAGAGAGAGAGAGAGAGTTTTTTCATATCTGGTATTTTCATTGTGTCATGCATAACCATGAGTGAGGGAGGGGTAGTAAAGTTAGCGAATCAAAGTCCATGTCATTGAAAAAAAATGCTGTCAGTTTAACATTGGCTGCCTCTATACAGGAGGGGATAGTTGGACATTAATAAACAAAGGAAAGTAAAAAATCTCCCAGCATCATCCTTGCATACTTGTATCTCTGACCGATTCACATTTTTTTTTCCATTTTTTCTTTTTTTTTTTTTTGTATTTATTTTATATCTAGGAACCTGTCACCTAGACCAACAACAAATGGATGACAACTCCTTAGAGCTGCACGATAAACATGATGGGGAATCATTGTACGGAGAAGGTGAAACTGTCCAGTTTATATGTAAGGCTGGATATTTTAATAGGGCTTCATTGACCGCAACATGCGCTAAACCAACAGATCCTTACAGTGTCTCAGCTGAACCTGCACTGGCTTATCCATCTTGCATAAGTGAGTGAAAATTTATCACAATTACTAACATAGTCATTTATATTGCACAACTTAAATGGGTTTCTTTTAAAAAAAAAAATTGTCATTCTCCCATTTGTAACCAGTGTTGCCCTGTATTTTTGTCTAACATGATTATTTTCTATGATTGGCAGCTCCCTCTAGTGGCCAAAACACAGTATAATTCCTGAAATACCTCTCTCTTGAAAATACTGCAAAATGGTCACTAGATGGAGCTGATTACCATGGAAAATAATTATATTATAATTAAATTTATGAGGAAAATTCATTACAGTTGGGTAAATGCTTCAGACATATGTCCACTGGCGATTTATATATTTTTTTCTATAAATAGATCCTATAGTGAAGCATGTGCAAGGAATTAAAAGTCCATGTGAAACCCAATGAATAAAAGGTGCTGGCCAGGATCATTTAGACTGGAGACAAAGAGATACATGGTGCTGGAAATCCTCCAGCCAGGAAATGAGGCGGGTTCTATTCGACCTGCTGCAACTTCCAATGCACACTGTGAAGCTCACAGTGTGCAGTGAAATCAAAGTAAGAAATTTCAGTCCAGGAGAGGAGCCTGAACAATTGTGGCAATATTAGGATCACTTTGGAGTGGCTACTTTAAAAAAAAAAAAAAATCATTATAGGGAGGTTCTTACTATCCTGGCTTTTCTATTTTAAATAGAATTTTTTTTCATTTTTGATCTTTTTCCATATAAATAGTAAAAATAGAAAAAATACCCAGTTTCCTTCACCACGTGCTGGTGTGAATGGACCCTTAACCACTTCCAGTCCGGACACTTTCACCCGCTTCCAGTCCAGGCCAATTTTTAGCATTCAGTGCTATCACACTTTGAATGACAATTGCGCGGTCATGGAACACTTTGTCTATATGAATTTGTTAGCATTTTTTTGAGACAGATAAAAACTTTATTTTTGGTGGTATTTATTCACCACTGGAATTTTTATTGTGTTGCTATATAAATGAAAAAGTCCCCACACATTTTTCGTGCCGAATCCGAAAAATAGCCTAATTCGGACGCGCGAATCGAAATTTTTCAGAAAATGGCGGCTGACATGTGCGGCGACGGAGCGGGGATGTCTGGGAAGGCGCGCAGACAAGGCGCGCTGACCCATAATGCATTCCTCAACTACATGTGATCGCATCAGCCTATCAGCAGCCAGCCAGCCAGCACTGTGTAATGGTCGAGCTATAAATAGCGGCCATTTTGGAATTCTTCATTTGCCTGCAGTTATTGAACAGAGGCAGACCGCTCTGTACTAGGGACAGGACAGAGTTAGGGCCACAGAAACGATAATTGGGGACAGAGAAAAGTTACTTAGGGACAGAGAACCATTACTCAGGGACACAGACTTGTTAATGAGGGCCACAGAATCGTTATTTAGGGACAAAGAAACGCTAGTTAGGGCCACAGAATTCATAATCAGGGACAGACAGAATTGTTACTCAGTGCCAGAGAATTGTTACTTAGGGCCACAGAAACGTTATTAGGGCCACAGAATTGTTACTCAGGGACAGACAGAATTGTTACTGAGTGCCAGAGAATTGTTACTCAGGGGACAGACAGAATTGTTACTGAGTGCCAGAGAATTGTTACTTACTTAGGGCCACAGAAACTTTACTTAGGGCCACAGAAATTTTTACTAGGGACAGACAGAATTGTTACTCAGGGACAGAGAATTGTTACTCAGGGACCACAGAATTGTTACTGAGGGCCAGAGAACTTGTTACTCAGGGACAGACAGAATTGTTACTTAGGGCCATGTTACTCAGGGACAGACAGAATTGTTTACTGAGTGCCAGAGAATTGTTACTCAGGGCCACAGAAACTTTACTTAGGGCCACAGAATTTTTACTCAGGGACAGACAGAATTGTTACTGCACAGTGCCAGTTACTGGGCCACAGAATTGTTACTCAGGGACAGACAGAATTGTTACGCACAGAGTGCCACAGAATTGTTACTAGGGCCACAGAATTGTTACTACAGGGCCACAGAACTTTACTTAGGGCCACAGAATTGTTACTCAGGCACACACAGAATTGTTACTCGCAGGCCACAGAATTGTTACTCAGGCCACAGAATTGTTACAGGGCCACAGAATTGTTACTCAGGTGCACACACAGAATTGTTACTTAGGGACACAGAATTGTTACTTAGGGCCACAGAATTGTTACTTAGGGCACACAGAATTGTTACTCAGGGACAGACACAGAATTGTTACTCGCACAGACACAGAATTGTTACTGAGGGCCACAGAACTGTTACTTAGGGACACAGAATTGTTACTTAGGGCCACAGAATTGTTACTCAGGGACAGAGACAAATTGTTACGGAGTGCCAGAGAATTGTTACTCAGGGCCACAGAAATTTTACTTAGGGCCACAGAATTTTTACTCAGGGACAGACAGAATTGTTACTGAGTGCCAGAGAATTGTTACTCAGGGACAGACAGAATTGTTACGGAGGGCCACAGAATTGTTACTCAGGCCACAGACAGAATTGTTACTTAGGGCCACAGAGAATTGTTACTCAGGGCCACAGAATTTTACTTAGGGCCACAGAATTGTTACTCAGGGACAGACAGAATTGTTACTGAGTGCCAGAGAATTGTTACTCAGGGACAGACAGAATTGTTACTGAGTGCCAGAGAATTGTTACTCAGGGCCACAGAATTTTTTGTTTACAGGGCCACAGAATTTTTACTTAGGGACAGCCACAGAATTTTTACTCAGGGACAGACAGAATTGTTACTGAGTGCACAGAGAATTGTTACTCAGGGACAGACAGAATTGTTACTGAGTGCCAGAGAATTGTTACTTAGGGCCACAGAAACTTTACTTAGGGCCACAGAATTGTTACTCAGGGCACAGACACAGAATTGTTTCGCACAGACACAGAACAGAGCCACAGAATTGTTACACAGGGCCACAGAATTGTTACTAGGGACAGCCACAGAATTGTTTACTCAGGGACAGAATTGTTACTGAGGGCCACAGAATTGTTACTCAGGGACACACAGAATTGTTTACTGCACAGCCACAGAATTGTTACTCAGGGGCCACAGAAATTGTTTAGGGCCACAGAATTGTTACTCAGGGACAGACACAGAATTGTTACTGAGGGCCACAGAATTGTTACTAGGGACAGACAGAATTGTTAGTTACGGAGGGCCCACAGAATTTGTTACTCAGGGACAGACAGAATTGTTACTGAGTGCCAGAGAATTGTTACTCAGGGCCACAGAAACTTTGTTAGGGCCACAGAATTTTTACTCAGGGACAGACAGAATTGTTACTGAGAATTGTTACCACAGAGAATTGTTACTCAGGGAGGGACAGACAGAATTGTTACAGAGTGCCAGAGTGCCAGAATTGTTACTCAGGGCCACAGAATTTTTTTACTTAGGGCCACAGAATTTTTACTCAGGGACAGACAGAATTGTTACTGAGTGCCAGAGAATTTTTACTCAGGGACAGACAGAATTGTTACGGAGTGCCAGAGAATTGTTACAGAGAGTGCCAGAGAATTGTTACTCAGGGCCACAGAAACTTTACTTAGGGCCACAGAATTGTTACTCAGGGCCACAGAATTGTTACTAGGGCCACACAGAATTGTTACTCAGGCACAGACAGAATTGTTACTGAGGGCCACAGAATTGTTACTCAGGGACAGACAGAATTTAGTTAGGGCCAGAGAATTTTTACTCAGGGACAGACAGAATTGTTACTGAGTGCCAGAGAATTGTTACTCAGGGACAGACAGAATTGTTACGGAGTGCCACAGAATTGTTACTCAGGGCCACAGAATTGTTACTTGAGGGCCACAGAATTTTACTCAGGGACAGACAGAATTGTTACTGAGTGCCACAGAATTGTTACTCAGGGACAGCCACAGAATTGTTACTAGGGCCACAGAATTGTTACCAGGGCCACAGAATTGTTACTCAGGACAGAATTGTTACAGAATTGTTACTGAGTGCCAGAGAATTGTTACTTAGGGCCACAGAAACTTTAATTAGGGAATTTTTACTCAGGGACAGACAGAATTGTACTGAGTGCCAGAGAATTGTTACTCAGGGACAGACAGAATTGTTACGAGTGCCAGAGAATTGTTACTCAGGGACAGACAGAATTGTTACTGAGTGCCAGAGAATTGTTACTTAGGGCCACAGAAATTTTACTTAGGGCCACAGAATTTTTACTCAGGGACCACAGAATTGTTACTGAGGGCCACAGAATTGTTACTCAGGGACAGACAGAATTGTTACTGAGGCCAGTGTTACCAGCCACAGAATTGTTTACTCAGGGCCACAGAGAATTGTTACTCAGGGCCACAGAACTTTACTTAGGGCACACAGAATTGTTACTCAGGGACAGACAGAATTGTTACTGAGTGCCAGAGAATTGTTACTCAGGGACAGACAGAATTGTTACAGGGCCACAGAATTGTTACTCAGGGCCACAGAACTTTACTTAGGGCCACAGAATTTTACTCAGGGACAGACAGTTACTGAGTGCCAGAGAATTGTTACTCAGGGACAGACAGAATTGTTACTGAGTGCCAGAGAATTGTTACTTAGGGCACAGAAACACAGAAACTTTACTTAGGGCCACAGAATTGTTTTACACAGACACTACGACACAGCACAGACACAGAATTGTTTACTGCACAGACACAGAATTGTTACTCGCACAGACACAGAATTGTTACTGAGGGCCACAGAACTGTTTACTTGGGGCCACAGAATTGTTAATCAGGGACACAGAATTGTTACTGAGGGCCACAGAACTGTTACTTAGGGCCACAGAATTGTTACTCGCACAGACACAGAATTGTTACTCAGGGACACAGAATTGTTACTCAGGGACACATAATCGTTTAATTAAAGAGTATGTCAGACAACATGCAGAGGAGTGGCAGAGGAGGCAATGTTTTAGGAGCGAGAGCAGACGTGGCAGCAGAGGAAGGGGTCGAGGCAGCACTATTCGCAGCCAGAGGCCAGTGCTCCCGGTGTCATCCAGCGGTCGTGTCTCCACCGACAACCCTGCCGTCGTCGATTGGTTGGCTCGGTCGTCTTCCTCTTCCCAGGTCACCTCTGACACCTACAGCCAACGGTCGGTGGGTACGTCAGACACAACCGTTAGTTGGCATGGCCCGGGACCAAGCCCACTGAAATCACGTGTCCTCTACCTGCCCCTGTCCTTTGGTGTTCCCTCACCAAGCGAAGTATCGCATGCTGTGGGCTCAGCCCCACTGTACAGTGAGGAAGAGCTAACAGAGGGCGGTCAGGAACGGGGGGAGACATCCGCCTTTTCAGCAGCCAGGCGAAGAAGTAGTGGCGAGGAGAGTGGCTCGGTAGCCGGTCTAGAGACAGGTCTGTCTCCTGACCCAGACGCAGCCGAGGGGGCTAGTAGTGAGGCGGAGACCCTACTTGATGATGAGGAGGTTGATCGCACTTGGCAGCCTCGTCGTCATCAGGCAATTTCTTCCGCATCATCAGGAGAAGAGGGTGGCAGCTTGGCAGCGAGCAAAACAGTCGGTGGGTTGCCCAGGAGACAGCAGCAGGGTCGCAGCAGTGTCAGTGGAGCCAAACGGCCACGGAGTAGAGCACCAGCTCCACTGCAGCCTACCACCACGGCCAGTAGTGGTGCCGGTGTGCACGGAGGAAGCAGCAGTCAGCCAGTGAGGAGTATCGGGGGCAAAGTTTCCTACTCGGCGGTGTGGCAATTTTTCGTCAAGCCGCCCGAGGAAGTAAACGTAGCCGTATGTCGACTATGTGGCCAGAAAGTCAAGCGTGGCCAGGGGGCCCATGTTGGGACTACAGCGTTGCGGCAGCATATGCAGCGTCGCCATTTGGTGGCCTGGGAAAACCGTGATAAAGATACGGCGGTTCTGCCCGCCCCAGCCCCCGCTCCATCACCCGCTCCGTTACTTGCTCCGTCACCCGACGTCAATCGCCCTCCATCAGCCAGTCAAGGCTCCAACACCTCTGCTGAGGGGAGTTGTCGCTCGTTGGCATCTTCCGCTCGTTCAGATGCTCCTTCTCCTGCTACTCCTCTTCACGGATTCCGTCAGCAGTCTTTCTTGGAATCCGTTTCCAAGAGACAACAGTTTGCGCGAGCACGCACCCGACGGTGCAAAAGCTGAACGTCCTCCTGTCCAAGTTGCTGGTGCTGCAGTCCCTCCCTTTCCAAGTGGTGGACTCAGCACCTTTCAGAGAAATGATGGCTTGTGCCGCGCCGCGGTGGAGAGTGCCAAGCCGTCATTTCTTCGCCAAAAAGGCAGTGCCAGCCCTGCATTCACATGTAGAAGACATGGTGGGCCAGTCTTTGAGCATGTCGGTCTCTGCCAAAGTGCACGGCAGCGCCGACGTGTGGAGCTGTAACTATGGTCAGGGACAGTACATGTCATTTACGGCCCACTGGGTGAACGTGGTGCCGTCACAGCCGCACCAGCAACTTGGACAGGTCACGCCGCTTTTGCCTCCACGTTTGCACGTCCTTGGTCCGGCAAAGATGTCCGCCTCTACCACCTCTTCTTCCGCCGTGTCCTCAGCCGCCACCCCCCCCCGTGCCAAGTCCCATTACCCGACCGGCATATCACATGTGCAGGGCGCGCAACGGTGTCACGCTGTTCTGCACCTGGTATGCCTTGGCGAACGTAGTCACACAGGGGAGGAACTTCTGAGTGTAATGAACAGAGAAATCGACAGATGGCTGTCTCCGCGCAAACTGAAAATCGGAACCATGTTGACCGACAACGGAAAGAACATGGTGTCTGCTCTGCGTCAAGGAAGGTTGTGCCATGCGCCATGCATGGCTCACGTGTTCAATCTGGTTGTCAAGCGGTTCTTAAAATCCACCATCCCACTGCAAGACATCCTTAAAATGTCACGTAAACTTTGCATGCATTTCAGCCATTCCTACACCGCAAAGCACACCCTCCTTGAGCTGCAGCGGCAGAACGGAATTCCACAGCATCGCCTGATCTGCGACGTTGCAACAAGGTGGAATTCAACCCTACACATGTTAGACCGCCTTTACGAACAGCGAAAGGCCATCACCGATTTCCTGATGTTACAAGCGGATAAAGGTACTCCCCTGTGTAACTTCGATGTCAGCCATTGGCAGCTCATGCGTGACACCTGCCGCTTGCTCAGGCCCTTTGAGGAGGCCACGCTATTCGTGAGTCGGCAGGACTATGGGATGAACGACGTCATTCCTCTGTTGCACGTCCTTGAACAAATGCTGTTAACAATGGCTGGTCAGGGTGCGGTAGACGTGGCGCACAGATCTCAACGCCACATGACCCCTGTGGGGGCAGGACAGGAAGAAGAGGAGGAGGTAGAGGAGGACATTTGTGCTCAGGAATTATTGAGTGAAATGGGTGGTTTTTCCACTCAGCGGACAGGAGTGGAGGAGCAGGAGCATCTGGTAGAGGAGGAGGAGGAGGAGACAGAGGACCCAGACGCACCGTGGCAGTATGCTGTGGAGATGGAGGCAGGGAGTCCCTCGCATTCCTTGGCACAAATGGCCCATAGCATGCTCGGTTGCTTGCGTAGCGACAGCCGAATAATAACCATCAGACAGAGGGATGACTTTTGGCTGTCCACCTTGTTGGACCCTCGCTACCGTTCCAAAATGGTGGCCTTTTTCACACCTGCTGAGAGGGAGGCCAAAATAACGTACTATAAAAACCACCTATGTAGTCAGTTGGTCTCTGCCTTTGTGCGCCAACGTCCATCCTCAGACACTGTGGGCCCTGTGCGCTCGCGTTCCGCTGCCATGGCAGCAGGGGAGGGGTGGGGTGGTAGGAGCAGTGGCAGCTCCACCAGCAGCAGCTGCCTCAGTCTGCAGTCGATGATGAGTAGCTTTCTTCACCAGCGCAGTGAGGAAACTACTAACCAGCCGCAGCAGCAGCAGCAGCATCAGGTGGACCTGGAGCAGGACCTCAAACAACAGGCTTGGGCCTACTTGGACAGCACCCTGCCAACCGAGGTAGACAATCCCCTTGACTACTGGGCAACGAAACTTGACCTTTGGCCCCAACTAGCTGAATTTGCCCTTGAAAGGCTGTCATGCCCGGCCAGTAGCGTGGCATCGGAGCGCGTGTTTAGTGCGGCAGGAGGTATTGTAACTCCGCGGAGGACACGACTGTCCACCCAAAGTGTGGAGAGACTCACGTTTGTGAAAATGAATCAGGCGTGGATTAGTCTGGATTTCAAACCACCAGTTCCTGACACAACTGACTAAATCCGCCATGAATCATGCCTCAAACATGTGCCACTTTGAGGTCTCCTCACACACTGCT
>CATNWA010002704.1:0-21674 GCA_951230385.1 Staurois parvus
GGTGACATGTTCTCTTTAATGAGACATCCAAGGTCTTAAAGACCCTGGATATCTCCTCTGTGGTCCACTGAATGTAATGCAATGCAGATTGCTTTGCAATAAATTATTTCCCAGCCATACTGGCCAGGGAAATTAACATGGGGACAACAAACACATCGCTTTGTGGAACAGCAACAAGTAGGGAAGGAGAATGGACACATGTCTCCTCCCTCCCCTCCACCCACCAGCACCTACTATGTCGGTCCTGGGCCCACAGATGGGCAAGCGGAGCCAGGGATACATGACAGGGGTGCGTTCAGCTGCCTAAATGCTTCCACCTGACAGGCAGGAGTCTGCTTGTCAGATTTGCGCACAGTGTGTGTAAACCCCCCATTGTCAGGTTCATATGATAATATGGCAGCAAAAGGGCTAAAGGATAACTAAACCCCAAAATGATTATGTAATAAATTGCAGCTTAGATGTGGTGAATGCATTAGTTTTTTTTAGGTTAAAAACATTTTAATAAAGGAATTTTAATGCAGAAGAGACATGATTTGCCTCTTCTGCATTAAACTTACTTACCTGCTTGTCCACCCCAGTACAGTGAGCTGCGAATGGCCAGCTCACTGTACATACTTGACAATGCCAAAGCTAAAGTCATCCCTGCCCCACCAATGACAGTGGCCAGCGATCGAGTCCCAAAACCCAGCTTCCTGAAGATGTTAGTAGCAGGTTGGAGAGCTCGAGGACATCGTATCTCTGGAGTTTAGCTGAGTATATTTCCGCTTTAGAGTTTGGATTGGGTGGCAGCCTTGGCTCACAACATAGATACAGTGAATGAGTGAATGTAGCCTGGGCAGCCATCAGAAATTGTGGGGTCCCTTAAACAAGCTTTAGGCGTGGGCCTCTTGGGCCTGACCACCAACACTCCCCAGGGCCTGCTCACTGGCCGTCCCAAGAAATCTGCCCACTGGTCATCCCAGTCCTTTAGTGCAGCCACTTTTAATGCTCTTACAACTTAATATATGAATTTGAAAATGCTGTGGGGAGGGGGGTGGGGGAGAGCACAGGGGGACCATGAAGACGATCAGCCCTCCGTTACTCATAGACCCTCCAACAGGTCTGTGCAAAGCTCTTTACACCAAGAGCACTAGAGGCACACCTACCAGGGGGGTTCCGACATTTATCAGTGATCAATAACACACATTATACATGGTAATACTGACATTTCTTCACCCACCAATAGATTGCTATATATACATCATAGATGTTATAAAGAGGATACACAGATACAGATAGGATATAGATACAGTAGATAGATAGATAGATAGATAGATAGATAGATAGATAGATAGATAGATAGATAGATGTATTCTATAGACCGATTTATATATTTCTCCCTATACATTCTATCTATCTATCTATCTATCTATCTATCTATCTATCTATCTATCTATCTTGCTCGACTTTCATATTATTATCTATTTTAGAATTAACTCATTTTTCTCTCTATTTTTAATTACTTTTTATCCCTGTATTCATGACCTTAAATTATTATTTATATACATGGTAAGCTCAACGGAGGTAGGAGAACATTCCCAAAGTCTCCCCTGCCTGCCTACAGCACAGTGTCCCCCGAGGTGACATTGGCCCTGTACCCTGATCCCTGACCATCTACACCACCATCATCTTTATAACCCCCCAACCTGCCATATCTCTCCTATTCCCCCTTCCCCCTCTTTATCTCTATGGTCCTGGGAGGCCGGAAGTGACATCATGAATCTAGTTCTGACAGATGTTAGAACCGCCCTTTATTTTTTAAAATCTCTGCTTTCTAGTGTAGAGGAGATATCTGGGGGGTTATTGACCCCAGATGTCTCCATAAAGAGGACCTGTAATCCTTATTTCTATCACAAGGGATGTTTACATTCCTTGTAATAGGAATTAAAGTGATAAAAAAAAAAAAAAACTAAAAAGGGACAGTGTAAAAAGTAAACATAAAAAAATAATGAAGAAAAAAAAATTAAGCTTTCCCATGCTTGCACGCAGTGGTGAATTCATATGTAGTTTGAACCCGCATATGTAAACGGTGTTCGCACCACACATGAGGTATCACCATGAATGTTATAGCAAGAGCAAGAATTCTAGCCCCAGACCTCTTTTGTAACTGGTAACCTGTAAACATTTTTACAGCATCACCTATAGAGATAAGTACCGTAGTTTGTCGCCATTCCACAAGCGTGTGCAATTTTACAGCATGACATGTTAGATATCTATTTACTTGGTGTAGTATTATCTTTTATATCCTACAAGAGTTGGATTATAAATTGTGTTTTTTGCATTAACATTCATTAAATTGTATTATTTCCCCCAAAAAATTGCATTTAAAAAAACTGCTACGTAAATACCGCGGGACTTAAAAAATTGTAACACCCACCATTTTATTCTCTAGAGCCTATGCAAATAAAATATATTTTTTAATGTTTGGGGGTTTTAAGTAGTTCTCTACTAAAAAAATTATGCTTTTACATGTAGGAAAGAAATGTCAGCATTGGCCTGCGTGGAAAGAGGTAACGTCCATATGCATCATTTCAAGCTTCAAGCCCTGATCACCCAAAGGTTTGCAGGAAAGTCTTACTACCTAACCTGTAAAGCGAAGCTTACCATCTCAGTGTCCCTTGTGTCTGCACTACCACCCAGATTAGAAGCCCCTTGGCAGCTAGGTAGTTGTTTTGCAACTCTCGCCCAATTAGTATGTTTTTCTTTCAGCATGGGTACTTACTGCTTGCCTGGAACCCTTCACGTGTCTCCACTGCATCTCTCTCAACATGGGGTCTCCTCACACACGGGGAGCTCTTCCCCCTTCACTCTATTGGCCCAAGCCTGTCAGCTGACTTTCTTCTCCAGACTGTTTCCGCTTCCTGACATGGCATCTGTAGCTGAGAACACAGGTGGGTGGTCCGCTGTGTTGACATGGAAGACAACACTAGATAAACTGCAGCCCCCCCAGAGTGGCACAACACCGGCTGTCCACGCAGCAACCAATTTATTTGGGCCTGCCGTCCAGGCCCCTTGGGATGCCCTGGCCCCCCTACATATGCATCGGCTGTCCCCCCCCTTGATGGCAGCCCTGAATGTAGCTGAAGCTTCCCCCTGGCAAAACAGGTAGTGGATGATTGCCAGTGTTACCAGGTGAAAATAAAGAATGTAACAAAGAATAAAAAACTAATGCAGCCACTGCATCTAAGGACTGGTAGGCTGCAATGTATTATTTTTTTTTTATATATTTTTAAATAAGCCACCCATAATTGGCAGTCAAGGCATATGCAGCAAGAAAAATGTAACCTTCTCCTTCTGAAAAACTACCAAAACTCACTTTATGCATTTACTGTATATTCTTCCAATTACATTACTGTAGAGGTTTGTATGTAGGACTACTAGAAAACAGAATATGCAACTATTGTAGTTAGTATAGTATAGTTAGTGCTGCTAAAGCTGAACTCCAGACACAACAACTAATTTAAATATAACATTCAATAGCCCCAAAGGATATAAACCAACCTTGTGTGCACCAGATGCCTTTACAAACCCGAATATCACCTTATAAAAGTAGCAGTAACATGATGATTGTGCTGCACATAGCCTGTGCAGAAAACAAAAAAGTGGGAGGGGATCACCAGGCCCACCCACTACAGGCCACCTGCAGAAAACTACAGGAGGGGTGGAGACAAGACCAGTCACCCAGCACAAGGAGAGAGAGCAGCAATGACTGGTCTTTATTACAGGGTGATCCTGCACAGAGGCAAAGTTTCACATTGGATTACTGCATAGATCTGGAAGAAATACACAAAGTGCACCAAGATTCAAGTAAGAATACACATGACTCTTGGCTCAAACACTTGTTTTTAGCAGTCCCCGACCACCCATTTGAGACCTAAGAGTTTAGATGTACTTTTATGAAACTGAAAGACCCATATAAACAGACCTGCTCTACTTGGGTTAGATATAGAAGATAACAAACCTTTTTCTAGCTGCAATCATATGATTCTCCTTACATGACTCCTATAGTAACTATACAAAGAAGTCACTGACTGACTACACAAAGTCTTTAAGTGTGTTTCATTAACCAAAAATTATACTGATGTGAGAAACCTGGTAGAACTCATATAGGTCATTGCTCTACACATGAAATCATTGAATAGGATGCAATTTATTCTTTGTATAAATTGTTCTTTGGAGGCCAAACCTTTAGTCAAAGGGTTCTCATTCCTAGGCATATTGTAAAATAAAATAATAACCCATCAATTTTATTTAGGAGTATGGGATTAATTAAAGACACTTCCTTAAATTATATTCAACAGAGCTACATATGTTCTGTACAGTTCCTTAGTGATAAAGGTGCTAAAAGTATTTACTATATTATTGTTTATTATTAATACCACTACTATTATGTTTTCCAGTTAGTATTGCCTTTCTTTCCCACTTGCAATGGTTTTAGAACACTCCAGATTATACACAATTGATTAACCCAGTACCAGTTATAGGATTTAAGGTGTAAAGAGACATTGATCATATATTCTATTTGTACTGATATTGAGCACTTTGCCATTTCTTATTTATGCCTTAGGTTATTGACTGTTCAATTTTCCACGGTAATCATCACATACCAGTTCATTTTTTATGTAGACAAAATACCTATAGGACTTCTTTCTTTTGTGATCACATAACATGTCAATATTCTGAATTATTTAGTCTTGTTTTGTTAACAACAGTATTTATTAGCTTTGTCAGTCTGGTAAATAAAATTACAGTTATTACATAATTATTCATTTAGCTAGTAGTTATTTAAATATATAATGTTTTCTACATGGGTAGATGAAATAGTGAAAACACCACATGAAACAGGAGTCTAATTCTGAAGTGCTAAATCAGAATGACAAACAACTTCAAAGGAGAATCATATTAGATTGAGTGCCAGTTAGCAGTATGCGTGAACACTAAAAGGTATATCACTTGCCACTTTGATGTGCATGTTTCCAAGCAAACATGAAGCGGCTATAAGAATTTCTAAGCGATGGTTAATTGGTTCCTTTACTGCTAGTGCATCAGTTAAAAAACTGCATTGATGTGGAAAAGGGAATTGCCCAAAAAATAATGAATATATATTTCTTACTTGGTCATTCAGCAAAAATGAATTGTGGTTACAAGTTTAAACTCACTGACAGACAGAAGTATTGCTCAGTTCTGGGACACTTGGATTGAAATGTTATGAGGCTTGTAGCATTCCATGTGTAGCACCTTCTTCTGGTTGGGTTACTAAGTAGATTTAGTTTTTGGCTCCATTGTAGTGAATGGAGCAGTGATTGCTTCTGTAGGTCTGCTCAGGGTTTCCCGAGATGAGAGTTTGATTACTTCCCCCTGCCTCTGGGAGAAGTTTGGAGAATATAGGACAGGGGGAGATTTAAATGATCAGTTACATATTTATCATGACCCAGCTAATCCCTGAAAGGAGGCATTCAAAACATGGTAGGGGAGGTAATAAATGTGCAGGGGTCTAGAGGGTCTAGGGGTCTTTTCCCTCCGGGAGGGTTTCAGTTCTCCTGATGGGGGGCTGTTTCCCCTGGAGGCAGCTCCATTAAGACAAGAAACTGCACTCTGGGCCTTATCAGCTGCTGGGTTGAGGGCCTGGGGAAGATTGACTGAAGATTACATTTGTTGGAGGGCACTGCACTGAAGTCTTGGGTCTGGAGAAGAATTATTTTTTATCTCCGTCACCGAGCATCTACCTGTGGCTGCTGGGTGGCAGACAGCTCCTGTGACATTGTGCATAAAGACCTCGCTGTGGACTGGTAATACTGGAAGTGCCAGAAGGGAAGTAAGTGCCAGAGGATGCTATATGAACTGGGCCTGCTCCAATAAAGTCCTAGATATACTGACCATTCCATGTTACCTCCAGGAAAAGTGGCTGTTAGAAGATTAATGAGAAGTCTGTCGATCTAATTTTTGCTATTGTTCATTTTGGAAAATCCTGTAACTGAAAATCCCTCTCCTGATGAATTTCTTCAGCAATAAATCTTAAAAAGAAATCCAGTAGGCTGAGCTTTAATTGCCCATGGTTGTGGGACTGTTTGTGTGACTGGCTGCCTTTGTACTATTCAGAAGAACCTGGGCATATTCTCAGCGGTCCATTCAGAGGTAAGCACTATACATGACAAAAAGTGAGTGAGACTGTATTTGTAATCCATTTATCATTTCTTCTTTTTACCTTTTCTCTTTCTTGTCTTTAGTATCTTTCCCATTGCTGCAGCTTTCCCTTAGAACTGAACCATTAGTTCTCTGACCAATTGAATGATCTATGACAGTGGTGGGCAACCTTTTTTTTCAACTGAGCCAAATCTCGCCAAAACCACGATTGAAATTTATTTTGAGAGCCACATTTTTAAAACTGAAAATACATCCCCCATATAGTAATTCATCCCCCATAGTAATTCATCCCCCATAGTAATTCATCCCCCATAGTAATTCATCCCCCATATAGTAATTCATCCCCCATAGTAATTCATCCCCCATATAGTAATTCATCCCCCATAGTAATTCATCCCCCATATAGTAATTCATCCCCCATAGTAATTCATCCCCCATATAGTAATTCATCCCCCATAGTAATTCATCCCCCATAGTAATTCATCCCCCATATAGTAATTCATCCCCCATAGTAATTCATCCCCCATATAGTAATTCATCCCCCATAGTAATTCATCCCCCATATAGTAATTCATCCCCCATAGTAATTCATCCCCCATATAGTAATTCATCCTCATATAGTAATTCATCCCCCATAGTAATTCACCCCCCATATAGTAATTCATCCCCCATAGTAATTCATCCCCCCATATAGTAATTCATCCCCCATAGTAATTTCATCCCCCATATAGTAATTCATCCCCCATAGTAATTCATCCCCCATATAGTAATTCATCCCCCATAGTAATTAATCCCCATAGTAATTCATCCCCCATATAGTAATTCATCCCCCCCTATAGTAATTCATCCCCCCTATAGTAATTCATTCCCCATATTGTGTCAATTCACTTACCTTTGCTCCGCACGTTCCTCTCGCCGTGTTCCCGCGCCGTTCCGGTCTTCAGGGCGGACTGTGAGAGAGAGGAGTTCGTCATGCTGCCCCGCCTACATCCTGACAGCCAATGTTTGCCACGCTCCGCGGGCCGGATTAAAAGGTCCGCCGGGCCGTAGTTTGCCCATTGCTGGGCTAGCTGCAGAGTCCTGACTTTTGGGGCGGCCGTCCGAGAGGAGGGAGGGGAGCGGGCGCCCGGCACACAGAAGAGCCGCATTAAAGTGTGTAAAGAGCCACATGTGGCTCGCGAGCCGCGGCTTGCCGACCACTGATCTATGATCAAAGAAGCAATAGCACAGCTTCTATCAATGGAGAATGCAGGCATAAAAGGCAGGCATAGTAAAGTACTCTTGACAAGTTCAAATGACAGGTCCCTCGGTGGGGCGGATCAGAGGAGGAAGATTTCTACTAATTCACATTAATAGTAAGTAATGTTCCCTGTGATTTTTTTTTATTTTTTTTTACTAAACTTAAAGTCCAGCTTGAGCACAGATTTAAAAATGTGAGCCCCTAGCAGGAGCACAAAATACAAGAGCATCTCCAGCTGCTAAACTCAGCGGTGTTGTGCTCTGTACACTCACCAATTCAGTGATTGGCACCGCTTTTTTTCTAGGTTGAAAGACACCCAGCATCATTCAACCCACCATAATTTACCAAAAATGCATAAAAAATGCACCTTAAACACAAAGCACCTATGCACATTGCACAGATGTGAGCTTGGCATAAAGATTTTTTTTTACAGTTAGGGTCCTTTCACACGGGTGTTCAACGGACATCCATGTATTTCTATAGTCTAGTGGATGTAAGCAGATTATCATGTGTTTACATCCGTTAATTTCCGCATCCGTTAACATCTGTTTTTTTGAACAGCGGAAAACCCTATTTTTCTTCCAGAAAAAAACTGGAACGGATGGAAAACGGATGTAAACGGATGAAAAACAGATGTAAATTGGATGAAAATGGATGTAAATGAACATACGGTCTGTTTTTGCAGCTGTTTTTGCATTGGTAAATGATGTAAAAAATGGATGTAAACTAATGAAAAACGGATGAAAAATGGATGTACATGTATGAAAAACTGATGTAAATGATAAAAAACTGATGTGAAATGATCTGTTTTTCTTTGAAAAAACATAACTGAACTGATGAAAAAAATGGAACGCTTGTGTGAAAGGACCCTTACTTCAGAAGGGCAGCAAAGTGGTTTTGAGGACCTAAGCCCAGAGTTGGGCTTTACACCCAAAAAATTATTTTTTGGAATTTTTTGCAGTGATATTAAAAGTTTTCTTAGGATCAAATCTCCTTTTATTATTGGCCTTACAAAGTTGTAACTGCAAGGTGAGTATAAATGGGTTGGTGGATGCACTTTTACCCTGAATGGACAAAGTGGCAGAGTATTTTTAATTACCGGTACATTATAGAATATATAATCCGCAAAATTATTAGCTGATTTTATGCTAAAGAATTGTGAAGGAAAATGCAGCTTCCAGTGGAAATATTAGGATGGACGTATAAGAATTACTAAAATTTCCTAGAACCAAAAATGTACCAAAGATTCTAAAATATATAAATATTAAATGTAATGCTTTTCTATATAGTAAATTGGCACACTTTGTCACCACTTGTGATATAAAGTGCATATGCTAAATCACTGTTATTAACAAATAATGTACAAAAGTAATATTCCAAATAAGTATATAAAATCATTCTAAAGGTCTTTTTTTTATCACAAGATAAAGTGTCCCTAATACAAGATTAGTAACCGAGTCAGTCAAGAACTTTCTGTGTCCAGGCCAAAATTGTCCTTCCTAGTTTTCATTCACATGGGCACTGAAGCCTTTATACTGTGAACTGGTCATTTTTTTTTTCAGTGTCTCTAATTTCCCGGTGCTGTGTGTAGGTGTTCCATTCATTTCTATTGGGAATCAGCAGCTGCACAGACACAGCCATCCATCCTAATATGACAGGCATGCTGTTTTGGATGAGCGGCCACAAACTTGGGGTCACTCACCCACACCTGCATACCTGTCACATTAGGTAATTCTAATAAACAACATGCTTGGGGGATACCTTAAAGCTATCCATGTAATTACAGAATGTTATAACTCTCAGGGACAACATTAATGACAACAGATTCTGGCATTGCATAAATTGCACATCTAATCATTTACTTTACACTTACGAATTTGCTTGGTTTACATACAACAGCAGCAGCAGCCTAGTATAATTGAGATTTGTAGTAGGTAGTGTTTTTTTGAGTTGAAGTAATTAGCCTAAATTGAGCGTTGGAAGCAGCAGGGCCAGTACAGCAAAAAATCTTTCATAACATATATATATCCACTATATTGCCAGAAGTATTGGGATGCCTGCCTTTACACACACATGAACTTTAATGGCATCCCAGTCTTCATCCTTAGGGTTCAATACTGAGTTGGCCCACCCTTTGCAGCTATAACAGCTTTAACTTTTCTGGGAAGGCTGTCCACAAGATTTAGGAGTGTGTCTATGGGAATGTTTGACCATTCTTCCAGAAACGCATTTGTGAGGTCAGGCACTAATGTCGGACTAGAAGGCCTGGCTTGCAGTCTCCGCTCTAATTCATCCCAAAGGTGTTCTATTGGGTTGAGGTCAGGACTCTGTGCAGGCCAGTCAAGTTCCTACACCCAAAACTCTCTCATCCATGTCTTTATGGACCTTGCTGTGTGCATTGGTGTAAACTCATGTTGGAACAGAAAGGCGCCATCCCCATACTGTTCCCACAAAGTTGGGAGCTTGAAATTGCCCAAAATGTCTTGGTATGCTGATGCCTTAAGAGTTCTCTTGACTGGAACTAAGAGGCCAAGCCCAACCCTTGAAGAACAACTCACACCATAATCCCCCTCCACCAAACTCTACACTTGGCACAATGCAGTCAGGCAAGTACCATTCTCCTGCCAAACCCAGACACGCCCATCAGATTGCCAGACAGAGAAGTGTGATTCATCACCCAAGAGTTCAGTGTGACGGCATGCTTTACACCACTGTATCCGACACTCTGCATTGCACTTGGTGATGTAAGGCTTGGATGCAGCTACTTGGCAATGGAAATCCATTCCATGAAGCTCTCTACACGCTGTTGTTGTGCTAATCTGAAGGCCACATGAATTTTCGGACCTTTAGCTAATGACTCTGCAGATAGTTGGCGATTTCTGCGCACTTCAGCATGCACTGACCCCACTGTCATTTTACATGGCCTACCACTTGGTAGATGAGTTGCTCCCACTTTGTCGTAATATCACTAACATGGAATATTTAGTAGCAAGGAAATTTCACGGATGGACAGGTGGCAACCTATCACGGTACCACGCTTGAACTCACTGAGCTCCTGAGAGCAACCCACTCTTTCACAAATGTTTGTAGAAGCAGTCTGCATGCCTAGGTGCTTGATTTTCTACACCTGTGGCCATGGAGCTGACTGAAACACCTGAATCCAATGATTTGGAGGGGTGTCCTAATACTTTTGGCAATATAGTGTGTGTATATATGTGTGTGTATATGTATATATATATATATATATATATATATATATATATATTGCCAAGCAGAGGCAGAACAAGCCATGGAGCATAGCTCATTGTGATCGTATATTTAGTACCACACTGTATTGTGTTGTGTTGAAGTTGTTATACTGAGCAAGAAACAAAATCACAATGCCAATGTTTCAGATACAAAGAAAAACTTGCACACAGTAGCTGAAAAGCATGCATGCACTTCAATTAGGGCCCAAGGCACCAATGTAAGAGGAAGAGATGAGTCAATTTTTTTCCAAAGAAAAACAATTACAGTATGATTTCCAAACACGGCAGACATAAACGTTGTAGAGAGTGCTGCCCAATAGGCAAGGTATTGTACTTGGTCACTGTGTCATAGGAAGAGATGAAGCTATTTTATTTAGACTAAAAAAAAAGTTGATTATGTTACAGTCAAGAACCAAAAGTATTGTGCAGACACACAGCACACCATGTAAGTGTTTTTACAGGTCCTCAATGCAAGGCAGAGACTAGATAGATTTGGTGTTTTTTCAGAGCCATGAGCCAGAAAAATGGAACTGACTAGCTGGACAGTATGTATTTCTTATTTACTAAGATTCTATGTCAGATGTTACATGATATGTGATACACAAATCACAATGCTGTCTTTTCTCAGACAGTAGATAGTAGACCTAAACAATTACAAATATTTGATGCAGATTTCTTCAAGCCTTTTTGCTATTCCACTATTCCAGAGGGAGAGAGTAGGCAGATTACATGTAAAAAATTAGAGCTATTTTCTAAGCTGGAAGACTGAAAAATGGAACACTTTTAAAAGACACCTTTTAAGCCTTTATTGGATAACACCATAGCAGCAAATGTTCAGACCTAAAACAGCTCATTCCTAGTTTCCGTCATTGTGTATAAAATATGTAAGAAAAGTCTAAAGAATGTTTGTGCAAGCTCTCCTCTTTCATGTAGCATGTTTGAGGTTATTGCACTTTCCTATGGTAGATTCAAATTTGCCTACAATGGACAGTTCCTCCTTTATGTTTGTTTCATCAATCTAGTTCCTATTCAAAATCAGAAACTACAACAGAATCATGCACGGCTTCTACTTTTCATTACATTCTCTGGTTATTTACCCTATATTTTCCAACTGACCCTTGCAGGTGAATAGCCGCCTTGGTAACATCAGACATTCTGGCATTTTAATTCCTTGGAGCACCTGAGTACCAGCATACACATAAAAATTGTCTTTAAAAAATTATTGTTAAAAAAGTGGTTGTTAAAGATAAAGCTGTGTAACAAAAATATATACAAACACAAAAAGCTACCTACCAAAATATTAACCAGGTGATACAGAACACCTGCCTTTTAAATAAATTCTCACCACAACTCTCCAATAAATGTTGAGATGTAAGGAAGACAAGAGGATGATGCTTCATGTTTGGTGGACGTGCTCCAAGATTCACAATTTTGGAAGACTGTGCATAAAATCATTCTAGAAGTCACCTCTAATGACATTACATTTTCCCCTGCCTAATACCTTCTTCACTTTACCTCCATTTGTAAGAACTGCTACCTTAAGTCTTTAGCAATGTTTATGATAAACGCTGCCAGAGAATGCACTCCCTGCCATTGGCATTCAACTAACGTTCTGACTTTAGAATAAATAAAGTGGAAGAAATACAGGAATTTGTTAGTATCTCTTAGGATATAATCTCTAAATTCTCTAAGACTTGGTATTACTGGTCACATTATAAAACAACCAAGACATACACAGATAGATTCTAGGAAATTATTCCAAATCAAACTCAGTTTTTGGGTACTAAGCTTTTTAAGCTGTCTACTTCATTCTTATATGCCTCTTTAGCCCACCCCATCATTCTCAGTGGAATAATTAGTCTTTTCCTTAAGGCTGAAGTTTCAGATAATTCTCCTTTTAGCTGATCCCGCTTTTTGTGGAGAGGAGAAAAGAGGCTGCTGACCTATCCTCAGTACTTCTGCCATTCTCGAGTCTCTATCTTCCTTTCTCTCACAACCCTATTCCCCCCTCCCCTTTTTTTCTCTCTTTTCCTCCTGCTCCTTATAAGTTCATGTGCATTTTTTTACTGGCCTCAGTCTTCACATAATTACTCTTGATTTTGTTCAGGATTTCCTTATACGGATTTACTGTTGCCTCTTTTCTTTATTGTACACTTACCAATTAGTTGATTGATATCTCTTGTATAACAGGATTTCTCCAAGTTCATGCTATGTTAAAGTGGAATTCCACTCTGCTTATTTGCCTCCTCCTCTCCTCCCACTTCCTGCTCAGTTCGCCATGGTGAAGTGAGCCGGAAGTTTGGCTCCTTCCTCCCTCCCACAGTCTCCTCTGAACTTTCACAGGTCCCAGAAGACTGCTGGACCAATTAGGAGGCATAGCGTGACTCTCGCATGCACAGTGGGCACAAGGCTGTGAAGCTGCAAACTGTCACAGCCTGGTGCCAACAGTTGAGATGCCGGAGCCATGGAGGACAGAAGGGGAGAAGGGACAGCGCAGGTGAGAACATTGCTAGACTCTGGGACAGGTAAGTGTGTGTTTATTAAAAGTCATCATCTACAGTTTTTGTAGCTGCTGACTTTTAATAAGCACAAAAATGGCTGGAACTCCACTTTAAGCTACTTGTTACTATATTCTACTGTTAATATCTGGAGCGGACTCTTTTTTCAAGTCTACGTATGTTATTTTCCATATCTTGACAATGTATACCTAGTTTTGTATTTTGCCTTCTCAATAACGCTTTATGAAATAAACAAACACATTTTTCACATCATGTTCTACAATCATTCTTTGATATTTATTGTTATGACTGTGTAATGCTTTCCTGGAGTCAGTGGCCATCTTCCCAGAGCCTTCCCAGGAGCATCATGATTCTCCAGTTCTGTATTTTTATGGTTTAGGATAACTAGGATTGGGAAGCAGCAGCTGAGACTAGGTAATGATGTTGGCCATGAAGGAGACACAAGGAGAATGGGATGAGTTAGATACCTGAGAGCACTTGTGAAGAGAACCCAGTATGCCCACATAACAGCAAAAGTGAGAGCCCTTAGAAGGCCATAGGTGTACAGTCTTCACCAGAGCTCTTGAAGGTGGAGGTGAGTTTGGCTGCAGGTGATGTCCAGGTTGTGCTCTCCTGGGCAAGTGGGTACTGGGAACTGAATGTGTGTGCTAGAGAGAGTCCCTTGCAGTGCTGCAGTGCAGGACTTACCCATCAGTGAGTAACACAGTCCAAGTAGGCAGGAGTGCAGAAACACACAAAGCCACTGGGAATAGGTGGAGGTGCACAGAATCACAGGGGGTAACTGGAAGCAGGTGGCAAGCAATGGTGCATGGAATCACTGAAGCAGGTTGTGGACAAGGAGCTCAAAGTAGTTAGTAACTCTCATGAACTTCCTAATTAAGCCATGTCTTTGCCAGATAATTATGCACTGCTCCAGCCCATATCTTGTTCTTTGTGCTCCTGTTGTTGTCTGTATCTCTACTACCACTCATTGCCAATCTTTGGCTTGTTCTTAAACTATGCTTTCGCTTGACCTCAACTTACAAACACTTGTTAATGACCTTTGGCTTGTTTACCGACTATGCTTCTGCTTGATCCCTACCTGCTACATCTGCTACAGCATCCCAGCTTGCCCACCTCCTGGTGGAGTACTTCTGGGGATCGCAAGCTGTCATTAGTGTTAAGCAAATACCATCACCACCAACTGGAACTCTGGTTAAGACCAGTTATTTCTTAGACCCTGTGCCTCAGGAAGGCTTGCATCAACCACCAGGGGGACCTGCACGTGTCATCCTGCTGGTTTTATATGAGCCCTTCCAGCGCTATAGCTACTGGCCTCTGAGCCTGACCCCTGACCATGACTATAAATTTTCACCTTCCTTACTGTTCTTTCAGCAATATTTAGACAAGGAATTTGTTTCTAAAATAATTTTCTGTAGCTCTTTAGCTCTAGGCTATAGTCACTAGGGGCCCAAGACACTTTAAAGAAAGAGAGCGAGAGAGAAAGTGAGAGAGCCCTAAATATTGGTCAGTTTACACACAGTATATAAAGGCCTGTGAACAGCTGACACTAATAACAAGGTCTGCCCACCAGGTAAGATGTGAAATGAAGTATTTACCCCACCCAAAATGTCACAAAGCCTTCAGCCTCCAAGACCAAGGACAATCTGTAAAGTGGAGCACATTGTGTTTGAAAAACCATCAGCATTTCCTTATGGGATGCTTGGCCTATGTTCTACATAAAATTTGAAGTCCCTTACATTGTTTTCTTTGCTTCAAGTTATCCACTGCAGTGGAGAAAGGTCTGTAATAAATGGGAACTGTCTGCCCAAAGAGATAATACAACAATGATTCTAGAATCCAAATATTGAATAGTTCCTCTCTGCAGGCTTAGTTTCCAGCTGACGTATGCTACTGGATTTTCTTCCCCAGGCTGCTCCCAGGTCAACATCAGAGTTTGTACAAGAAAATCTTACGGATGTTAACACTGGTCCCTTACACAATACTGTATTCAACTCTTGAAACACTCTTTGCCTCTTCATTCCATTCATAGAAACTGCTATCGCTGTGAAGGAATGTCAGTGTTGCTAGTAGTATCAGAGGTGACTGAGAATTTCCTGCTCTGGCGTAGGATAGGGTTTGTAGTGCACTTTATGGAATATTTTGTATTTGCAAGACTAGCACTGTCCAATTCACTTGCAGGAACAGCTTTTCCAGCATCTTCGTTCTTTGTTTTGTTCACGTACTGTATATGATCTGGAGAACAGTCAACAGTGGACACTGCATGGATATTAATGTGTAAATCATTACACTGGAAGATTAGATGTGGATATTATTTCCTCCATCAGCTCATCCCCACACAGCTATTACCTTTTTTATCATTCAACCCTTCCTCTTAGATTGTAAGCTCTAACAAGCAGGACCCTCTGTTTCCTCTTGTACCAAATTGTATTATAACTGTTATGTCTACCTTCATTTTGTAAGTGCAAACTGTTGGTGCTATATAAATCCTGTATAATAATAATAATATTGGACACTGTATGGGCACATTTTTAAGCCCAATTTATTTGTGCATGTTTGCATGGTTGTTATTATTTCTGATTATTAATACATGACGATATATATTAGATATTTATGTAATAGCGCTGCACAGGAATGAGGGAAAAGCTTTTTTTTTAGTATGACTTTACATATTACAACAAAGTCTTGACCTAATTGTATCTTAGCTGAGAATTCCTTTAGTGAGTCACCATCAATGGTGAAGGGCCTAAAAATCCATCTGTGTTATCCTCACCTGTGCTGATGGAAGTATATCTCTTTCTTTGTAAGCTGGTGTCAAGTGTCAAGAGTTTCCTTCAACCCACTAAACAGACTATCCTTCTGTCATCCCCTAGGGATCTTGCCAACTTTCTCTCCTTTAAAGAGGTGACCTGATGCCTTCAAAGACTGTTTAAGGATGTCAAGTCCAAGATATCAAGGACTTAACTGGACAGCATTATCTGTTTCATTTATGCTGTTAAATATAATTGAGTAAGAGGTTTGACATCTTGTGCATTTCTTGACTTGAAGATGGGGTTTCAAGAACTATCTACATTCTTTTACAGACTTATGCTCTTACATTTGTATGATTGCATGTTTTTTTTCTTGTGTATTTTTTTCAGACTCAAGGACCATTCATCTGTTATGGACTAAATTTGTGTTATTGTTAATAGTGAAAAAGAATGATTTTAGATGTGGATTATTCTTGAACACTTGTGGTAACTTAGTATTACTACTGCTTGTTATTTATATGCTTATTAAGAGTATAATCCAGATCCCCTGTGTGTTGGGGCTAGTTAGTTTAATCCTTAGATAGACCCCCCTCCCTTCTTCTATATGTTCCCTCAGTAAGTTTCCAGCCTTCATAGAAGTAATAAGACTAATAAGATTAGTGTTGATTTATGCTTCAAATGAGCAGTGAACATCCCATGAACTGCATTTTAACAAGTAAAACTATGCTGGATTAAACTGGCGTGTCTTATTGGAGAGATGAGCTGTCTGTGGAGGGTGCTTATTCAGCAGGTGGCCATATTGGCCAGATGGGCCTTGGTCAAAATAGGTATGTCAGTCCATACAGCAGTGCTGAAAACAGAACAGAGACACTTGCAAACAGATACTAAGACAAGGGGGGTCTAGCTACAGGAACACTAAGAATTTCTGGGTCACTAGGAGTCTCTCAGAATGTAAAACACTGGTAATATAGGGGTCACTTGGAATCTTCTCAGGAAGCCAGGGACACAAGAGAGCACACATTGGGGGACACTAGGGATCTTCTCTGCTTGGAAACAATAGGGGACATTAGGAATCTTCTACACTAGGAAACACTGGGGAACACACAAAATTTAAATATGTTACATACACTTCCCTTGTTCACATTCCATAGGCTCATGTACATGGGGCAATTGGCAACCACATGTCCCAGGCCTTGGCACTGCTAGCACCTAATATGTCTCTGTCTGTCTTTCCTTTGGGGTTAGGAGGTCATTCATATATGGCACCCATGAGTATCTCATGCCCTTGCTTACAGAAGATCTATTATTAAAACAAGGGTTAGAAAGCACTTAGAGACATGGGACTAAGTATTGAATGCACTTTGTCCCATGGGGGACAGAACTGTAAAATACACATTTTAATGATAGGTCTTCTTTGAAGCTTACTTATACCTTCCATATAAAAGAAACAGTCTTATCCGAGACTGGTGTTTTCTTGTTGGTGCTTGAAGGCAGATCCTGAAGATGGTCATCAGTAGCAGTATGTTGCTCCACAAGTAACACTAGCTCATCCACATTCTAGGGGTATATATATATATATATATATATATATATATATATATATATATATATACACAGTGGGGATCAAAAGTTTGGGCACCCCAGCTAAAAATTTGTATTAATGTGCATAAAGAAGCCAAGGAAAGATGGAAAAATCTCCAAAAGGCATCAAATTACAGATTAGACATTCTTATAATATGTCAACAAAAGTTAGATTTTATTTCCATCATTTACACTTTCAAAATAACAGAAAACAAAAAAATGGCATCTGCAAAAGTTTGGGCACCCTGCAGAATTTATAGCATGCACTGCCCCCTTTGCAAAGCTGAGACCTGCCAGTGTCATGGATTGTTCTCAATCATCATCTGGGAAGACCAGATGATGTCAATCTCAAAGGTTTTAAATGCCCAGACTCATCTGACCCAACAATCAGCACCATGGGTTCTTCTAAGCAGTTGTCTAGAAAACTGAAACTGAAAATAATTGACGCTCACAAAGCTGGAGAAGTCTATAAGAAGATAGGAAAGTGTTTTCAGATGTCAACATCCTCTGTTCAGAATGTAATTAAGAAATGTCAGTCATCAGGAACAGTGGAAGTTAAAGCAAGATCTGGAAGACCAAGAAAAATATCAGACAGAACAGCTCGCAGGATTGTGAGAAAAAACAATTCAAAACCCACGTTTGACTGCACGATCCCTCCAGAAAGATCTGGCAGACACTGGAGTTGTGGTACACTATTCCACTATAAAGAGATACTTGTACAAATATGGTCATCATGGAAGAGTCATCAGAAGAAAACCTCTTCTACGTCCTCACCACAAAAATCATCGTTTGAACTTTGCAAATGAACATATAGACAAGCCTGATGCATTTTGGAAACAAGTTCTGTGGACCGATGAGGTTAAAATTGAACTTTTTGGCCGGAATGAGCAAAGGTACGTTTGGAGAAGAAGGGGCACAGAATTTAATGAAAAGAACCTCTGTCCAGCATGGGGTTGGATCAATCATGCTTTGGGGTTGTGTTGCAGCCAGTGGCACAGGGAACATCTCACGAGTAGAAGGAAAAATGGATTCAATAAAATTTCAGCAAATTTTGGATGGTAACTTGATGCCATCTGTGAAAAAGCTGAAGTTAAAGAGAGGATGGCTTCTACAAATGGATAATGATCCTAAACACACCTCGAAATCCACTGGGGATTACATCAAGAGGCGTAAACTGAAGGTTTTGCCATGGCCTTCACAATCTCCTGACCTCAACATAATTGAAAATCTATGGATAGACCTTAAACGAGCAGTGCGTGACAGACAGCCCAGAAATCTCAAAGAACTAGAAGACTTTTGTAAGGAAGAATGGGCAAAGATACCTCAAACAAAAATTGAAAGACTCTTGGCTGGCTACAAAAAGCGTTTACAAGCTGTGATACTTGCCAAAGGGGGCAGTACAAGATATTAACTCTGCAGGGTGCCCAAACTTTTGCAGACGCCATTTTTGGGTTTTCTGATATTTTGAAAGTGTAAATGATGGAAATAAAATCTCTTTTGTTGACATATTATAAGAATGTCTAATCTATAATTTGATGCCTTTTGGAGATTTTTCCATCTTTCCTTGGCTTCTTTATGCACGTTAATACAAATTTTTAGCTGGGGTGCCCAAACTTTCGATCCCCACTGTGTATATATATATATATATATATATGTGTGTAAAATGTACCACTATATCTTAACAGGCAAATCTCTGGCAAAGCATTTTCAGGCAAATAACTATACAATCTGTGCGGACATGTGTACCTCTGCTTGCAATAACTTATCTGTAACATGGGAGAAGTCATACAACAGAGACCTTGTGGGTTTCCTGTGTCATATTTTCATGTGAAGACATGCTGCACTTGGGCAATCGTGATAACCCTGAGCATATCTAGGATTTCTCCTATGAGCCTAGGATATTCTTTGGGAGCCTGGGGATGTAAGTCAGAGTAGGCCTTTTGGAGCTTCCCTAAAATGTGTTATCACATCAGCCAACTGCTCTTCGTGTAGCTTCCCATGTTCAAAGATGACAAGGTAGTCTTCCACATCATTTTCCAGCCTTCAGCTTAATCTCTAACAGGGCCTAACAGGATCTGCTGCTTTCCCTTTAAGGAGACCTGATAGGCTGCAGTTGGCTGTATCATCTTCTTCGCTACTAAGTAGTTTTGCAGGTTTTCATTTACCAGTATGAGCTGTTTTTCAAACTTCTCCATTTTGCTCAACAATAGGTGTGTCATGGTCAGGGGTCAGGCTCGGAGACCAGTAGCTATAGCAATAGAGAGGCTTCCACTGACCAGAAGGATAGGTAGACAAGTAGGTCAACCTGGCAGATGGCGCATGCTCACCCAAGGCATGGGGTCTAAGCACTCACAGCTCCTGATGGTGGAGATGGGTTTTTCTGCAAATGAGTACCAGGTCATGGCCCTCAGGATAATCCCACCAAGATGTGAGCAAGCCAGGGTCCAGTAGCAGATATAGCAGGTAGGGATCAAGCAGTAGACTAGTTAGTAAATGAGCCAAAGGTCGGTAACAAGTGACTGTAGGTTCAGATCAAGTGGAAGTGTAGTTGAGAAATGAGCCAAAGGTCAATAATGAATGGATGCCAGTTGGGGTCAAGCAGAACCACTATGCATTCCTAAGTTTTTTATAAAGCTAAAAAAAGTTTTTCTTTGTTTTGGATTAAGGGGAAAAAGTGTTGAAATAATCACAGGCTTTTACAGCTTGGTACTGTAGATAGAGAATTTGAAATTGGATTTGCTCCTTAGCATGAAGATAAATCCATGCTGCTCTCTAATATGAGGGGACCTCAGGTACTTTTGGTGGACAATCAAAGGTCTAGGGAGAACAAGAATACCACAGTTATCTTTTTTCAACCTGATGTAACAACAAAGGTTAAGATGTTTAAATGCATTTATTTATTCACAGCTGTTCAAAGTCTTTTGATTTTTCAGGCAAAATATGTGAACTTTGGACTCCCAAACCTTTAGTGTAGCACTTTTGTTCTCTACACTGTGTAGTGTTTTTCTGTCAGTGTCCCAGTTAGGGAGATTCAGTATAACTTTCCTGGTGTCTGGTCACTGCCATTGGAACAGAAAGTGCCAAGAAATCCAATATTTTACAGCTGTCAATAGAGCTGGGATAGAATTAAAATATTGCAATAAGAATACCAATTCCCGTGACAACTATCTAAAAGGGAGTTTTCCCTTGTTTTGTAGAGATTCTCCTTACTTCCTTTTTGTCAGGGCAGGGCTGTGGAACGGACAGGTAGGCCTAGTGGCAGGGTAACGCACTGGCTGACGACAACCACCACCAACAGACTGAAGTCCCTCAGGGCGCGGAGTCTAAGTCCCAGGCTGCCCTTCACCAGGGCCCCTGATGGTGGGGATGGACTTGACGCAACCAGGGACCAGGTCGCGACCCCCGAGACACCCCAGCTGCGGTAATGGCCGCCGCCAATGGCGTGTAGCTGGTGAGAATGACAATAGCGTAGTCAGACAAGCCGGGTCAATAACAACGGGACAAAACAGTACAGAACAGTAGACAGAGAATCACAGGTCACGGGCCGGGTTCAGCAACGGAAGGTCAGATCAAAGGGAAACACAGAGAATGGTCTTAGTCACAAGCCGAGTCAGAATACCAGAAGAGTCACGAGCGTATACACAGAGCTGTAGCAAGACAAAGACACAAGACACAAGTGCAAAGAGCATGTGCAGATCCCAGGCTTATATGTACTCAGCCACACCCCTCTGGGGGATGGACCTCAGAGACCTGAAGGCATAAAAGATTCCCATCATGCTCAGCAGAAATCCAAGATGGATGCTAGCACATGGAGTAACATAACCTCTGGGAAAAGGTAGGACCTTGACAGTACCTCCTCCTCAAGGGCCCCTCCCCCTCCGCGGCTCAACAAAAGGTTTCTGAGGAAAGCGGGTATGAAACGCGCGGAGGAGGGCAGGAGCATGGACATCCGCGGAAGGAACCCAGGAACGCTCCTCGGGACCATAACCGCGCCAATGAACCAGGAACTGTAATCGGCCGCGCACCAATCGAGAGTCCAGGATCCGGCTCACTTCATACTCCTCATGACCGTCAACCCGAATGGGACGGGGCCGAGGCAGAGAGGTAGTGAAGCGATTGCAGATCAGAGGTTTCAACAGTGATACATGAAAGA
>CATNWA010002705.1:0-20788 GCA_951230385.1 Staurois parvus
CTATGTCTGGGCCAGAGTGTGTCCTGGGTCCCTGTACGGCCTCCCATTGCTGCTGCCAGGCCCGCTATAATCTGCATGGGCCCCATCCGGTACCGACTCCTACTATGCTCGCTGCCAGGCCCGTATATCTGTCATGGGCCTTCCCGTACCGCCTACCCTCATGCTGGCTACAGGTCCAGTGTAGTGTCTTGGGTCCCTGTACGGCCTCCCATTGCTGGTGCTGTCTCTATCGACACACTCTGCCATGTGCCACTTTCGGTCTCCTAACACTGCTGAGTGGTTTCCATTATTGTCATAGGGTGCTGTATGGCCTCCATTGCTGCTGCCTCCACTGCCACACTGTGGCTCCACACTCTGGTTTTGGCCCGTGAACCTGCCCCAAATGTGAGTGGAAGGTGTGCGGTGCTTCTAAGATCGGACGGCACTCATGCTGCCAATGTCCATACTGGACTGACAGTATTATTTCTCTTCCCCAGCAGACTCCAAGGGCATATAAAGTTAAAATCGTACAGTGTTCTGCACTAATATTTAAGTCTATCTCTGAGAGATCATTTTACTTATCCCCTGGGATCATGAGCCACTATTTTTGGCTCAAAAGCACCTTTCAGTGTGCCCTGACAGCTGTATGCATTGCATCTTTGCTGGCAGTTCCAATATCCACGGCAAAATGGCGTCTATGCGCGCGTGCATGCGCAGTTGCCCGGGTCCACTCGAAAATGGCGGCAAGTTTGTGCGCATGCGCGACTCCCGCTCTCTGCTATTTTAGAATCTGGCGTCCGTCACAAAGCTGTCAGCCTCCCCTCTGAAGATGTGCCTTAGCACGAAAGGCCTCAGGAGGAACTGACAGCTTGTGACGCCTCATCGCCGCCCAGACCACGAGGAGGTCTGGCGGCCATTTTACTCTAGGGTCAGTACTTGTATCTTTCACCTTGCACTTTCTGGCTGTTTGCCAGTTTTTTATACTGACCTGTCCTGTTATATGTGTTATCAAATAAACTTTTGAAATACTACACTATGGGCATTTTCCCGTTTTTTTACCCCTTATTGAGGGGTTATCAGACTGGCAGACACAGCTATATCTGGAGGAGGGAGCCCTCACCTGGCCGTTTTTAATCCTGATCCTAAGGAGGTCCTGTGAGTCTGGCAGATCACCACCTGATGACACCTCGTCCTGAGGGAGCTCGATACCTGTGATTATAACACACAAGTGCGCATTTCCTATGCGCGGTCGGTGAGTGCGCATTTCTGTCATTTCCACTGGATTCTTCTAGCTGTGTATACCATTGTATTGATCGCGACATCTTATGAACTTTTTGACAACAAATAACTTTTTTGATATGCTTTAGTGCTGCACTTTATTTATCTATTAATATTTTGGACTGCTTGCTATTCAACATGTCCAGCAAAAAAAAGATCAAATTTCATCATAAATTTACACCTAAATGTATTCTGCGAGATGTCTTTGCTAAAAAAAAATCCCAATACGTGTAAGTTAATTGGTTTACATGAAAGTTATAGTGTTTACAAATGTCAGTATAGATACCGGGATTTTTTTTCCCTATTAGTAATGGCGGCAATCAGCAACTTTTAGGAGGCAGCGGGTGTGTGATTCACTGTAAGCACACTGCTCTGGATGGCTTCCTCCCCATCGCAGATGCTCGGTAATCACCGACCCGGTGATTGACAGCCACGGCCACGAATGGCGGTGCGGTTAGGGCACGTGATTTTGCGCACCCCTGCCGCCCTGCAGCAGTGTAGCTGCTATAGGGAGGCGGGGAAGCAGTTAATAGAAACTTTTTATTTCAGGTTGTACTTGTAATGCAAGCATGCACTGAAAAACATTATTAAATATTAGTGCAATCCGCTGTATCTGTAAAAAAAAAAAATATACAGTGTTTGTGTATGTATGCATGTATGTATGTATGTATATACATTGCCACTACCAACTATGCTGTCCCCCCTACTATATATATATATATATATATATATTTATATATATATATATATATATATATTAAGGGGACCGCCGTAGTTGGTAGTGGCAAAGTCAGAGAACAAACAGTTTAATGCAGGAGGGCTATGTACAGTTAGGCAGCATTATAAAAATCATATTCTATACCACCATCACCAAACAAGTAATTTAAAGATGTTTATTTTCAAAGTCACCCTTGATGCTACATTCCAAATGAGCATGTATGGTATTATATATATTTATTTTTGCATTGGTACAAGTCCCCTATGGCAGTGCCCAGCTTCCCATGACATTAACTTGCCTATTAAATTCTAAAAATTAACAGTTTAACAAAACAATTACATTTACGGCATGTTATGAAGAAAATCTGTCACCTTTGCTTGTGGTCTCAACCAACCTGTCAAGCCATCAAATAGTTGGTGTCATAACTGATCACATGTACAGCAGCATAGTAACTGCAGAAGAAACAAAGGTTAAGATGGCCACTTCCTTGGCTGTAAAAATAGGAGTGTTTAGTTCCATTTTAAGGCTGGGATAGAGATCCGCCAAGTTATGGAACTCTGCTTGGCTGGACAAGAGCATTTGTAAATCGAAAGAAAAAGCATGCTTGTTCCAGGTTGAAAATATGTTGTGCTGAAGAGATCTCAAATGAAATTGAATGAACGATTAGCCTTGAAACATGCTACCAGGGCTAGGATTCTAATGGAGAATCTTATTGGGGGATGTCTCTTTGATCTCAATTCCCAAGCATGAGCTCCAGGAGAGAGAGCATTTTTTCTCTGGGAGGGAAAACCATTGCATGGAGTGTGTCCAGGATCAGATTAAAGTATTCCAGCAAAGAGAAGGCTGGTGAGTAGATTTTTGGAAGTTGATCACTTAACTGAAAGCCTGGAACATCTGAATTGTCATGTGGATGTTTGTAGATAGCTGAAAGGGAGAGGAGTACTTCAGGAGAAGGTAATCTAGATAACCTATGACCTGAATGCCCCAATTTTTAGAAGGACAAGAAAAGGTGCTAGGACACTTGTAAATACTCTGGGAGCACAGGATAGGTTAAAAGGCAGTTCAACAAACTGGAAATGATTGTCTTTTCTGCAAAGTGCAGAAAACACTGATGAGGTGAATAAATGGGAATATGCATATAGGCATCTTGGATGTCTATGGATGCCAGTGAGGTCACAGAGAAGTAGTAAGCAACCTTGAAGCAGTATTAAACCCAAAAGCACATTTATTACAATACACCTTATCAATTATTAGATGTGATGGTTGTATTAGTTTCCTTTTTTAGGCTTTTTTTCTTCTGGTGAGTCAGCCAGCAACTCTACTGTTCTTCAGAAGTTCAAGCTCTCCAGAAGAATGTATCAGTTTTACATCAATGAGACAATCCAATTACCACTGACAGGGGTAATTAAAATTATCAGCTTTTATTTATGTAAAACTTTTATTCCAAAAGGACAAAAACTGTTTGTTGTAACTGATTATAAAGTGTGAGCTGGAGCTTGGCTTCAAGTTGTTACTCTACTTAAATCTACTAATATATTTACCCCCCCCAAAAAAAAAAAAGTCTGACAATGCTGCTGTCTGCTGTGTTCTGTGCTCTTTCCTCCAAAGTGGAGTTTCACTAATAAGGGATGTGTGTTACTGGCTAGATCACCAGGTACAAACAGGGAAAAACTAAAGAAAAAAACTGATGCGGCCACCACATCTAATGATTGGTAAGCTGCAATATAATACATTTTTGGTTTTGGGTTGAATACCACTTTGAAGATCCCATACATAATTCTGTAATATGAAGAAATTTGTAAGATTTTAGGTCCAGAGCAGGCTGAATACACCTGCTGGGCTTTGGTACAGTGAACAGGTTTGAAGAGAATTATTATTATTATTATTATGGAGCAAGAGATGGTTCAAGGCCTTCTGCAAATTTGACTCTCCTTAATCAAATTTGGTTGATTTTAGAGAAGAAAACAGCAAGGAGGTAGAGTTTTGTACTCTATTTCCTATCCCTTTGAAACCATTGATTTAACCCACACAGAATGAGGGTGCCCTTTATTTTGAAAGAAGGCTTTGGGGAAGACTTGGTGGGCTTAGCCTTTCCATACTGTTTTGAAGATCAAGCTTGGGTAGAGCGATTCGGTCCCTCCTGTAACATCTTTAATGAATATGTCAAGTGCTTCAACAAAAAAGCATCCACTTTCAAAGGGCATATGTGTTAGGTGTCTTTTAAAGACAGCTTCAGCTGTCCAGGCTTTGAACCACAAGATTCTGAGCATGTTAATAGAGATTAGAGCCATTCCGGAAATTTGTTTCATTACTAGGGCATCCACATTAAAGAGTAAGGCAGATGGTTATTGTTGTAACTGCTCAGTTAAGACATGGTTCTTGAATACAAGATCGTGTTGGTTGTTCATTGCTGTAGCCTAGTTAGCTGCAGTTTTTGTCAGACTGTGACCACTGGTTGAAGAGTTGGGCTTGCAAGTATAAAGGCAACCTTTAAGATTGTCTCAAACTTCCTATCTGCTGAATCTGTAAATGAACAACATGGTACAATGAGAAGTTTGACATAAGCCAGCTATAGATAGATCGAATCTCTGCCGGTTCAGCAGGGACTGGCCAAGATTCTACCATCTATGGGCACAATGGACTTGGGTACCACAGCCAGTAAGATTTTTTAAATGCTATAGCCACTAGCAGTAATCATTGTGTTTTGCCAGCTGGCAAGGCTCCCCACTGGCAGAACACAATAGAGCTGCAGGAGGGATTCCACCCATGGTGGAAGGAAAGAAAATTGAATCATCTATGGCTTGCCTTAGAAGGCCAGATGAACTTCAAGAAAATACCACCCTTTAGTGAACTCTTTTTACACTGGCTAAAGCTTGGCAATGATGTGCAGAGGAATGACAATCTTCTGAAATGACACAATCATCATAAATTCTATGATGAACAGGGAATGTTTTTTTTTTAAGATTTAGCAGTTCTCTATACCCAAAGGGCATGGTGAGATAGAGGAGAATCAAGCATGACAATGCAGAGGCTTTTGTGCACAGCAAAAGTTAGGAAAGCCACATTGGCAAACATATGTTTGAATCTGCAACTTAAGTGTGTAGGAATCATGAACAATGCCTCTGAATCCTTTATATTCATATGTCCACCTCTTCTAGGCCTGGAATATTGGGATCAAACTCAGGTAAAGATGGTGGAGCTGGAGAAGGGGTCTCACATTTTGGATCCTTGAACAGAGATGGCTGTATTAAAGATATTAGTTGTCTGAGAAATTGGGACATAGTTGCAGAAAATTGTGCCTGTGTCAGACAGGCTGCTTGTTGTGCATCTGAAATAGAACTAGATTCAGATACACAGACAGGTGTTAAAATTAGGTCCTGCTCCAATGCAAGGGAAGCATCGTCACTCCAAAGTTGAGCGTGGTGTGGGCCTTCAGCAGTGAATGAGCTCCATTTTGTCTAGTTTCTGCCATCACCAGGGGTAATCCCCTATGGGATACTCATGGCTCCAGAAATCAAGATAAGTATGCCACTAAGGAGCACACAGCAACCCAGGTGTAGACATCCTGTTGCAAAGTCCTTGTGGTGATAGGGTGGTAGGAAACTCCCAAGCACCTTATAAGGGCTGTGGACGGACGTATCTGTAAAGTGTGCGCAACACTTGGTAATCTACCTGAGACTAAGCTATGAGTGGTTAAGATTCAGCACCAAGTTTGAAACGTTTACACTGAAAATAAATACATTCTGAACATACCTAACCAGAGGTACAGGGTGGCCATATCTTACCTGTCCACAGCAATGGTCCTTGTAGAGGGTCTAGGCTACTCCTGTCATGGTGGGTATATCCCAAAGGGGTCTTTAGGATCAGGGTTTTTTGTAGGAATGGACCACTTCCCTGAACCCATATAGAAACCTGCAGTTCACTACACGCATTGCACAAAGTGCCAATGTGAGTGCCCATGCAGGGTCAGGTGGTCAAAACAGGATAACGTTACCACCTTCAGATGCACTGCTTCTATAGTTGTATTAGAAGACAGTGAAAATTTTATTGAAGAATCCAAGATAAAGAAAAAACTGGTTAAAGGAGTTCACCTTTCAGGAAAAAATAAATACACTTTTTTGCAGAATTTTTAAAAATAATTTTTTCCTACAGGAGCATAAAAAGCATTGTAGCTTTGATCAATGGATCGCAGGTTCAATGCAGACATGTTCTTCAGCTTTCCTGCCCATACCTCTGTATGGGCTTTCTGTTAGAAAGTTGAAGGAAGTGTCAGCTTTCATCAGCATGTAGGCAGGTGCGGTTCAGTGTCGGTTCACATATAAGCGGATTGGATGAGGTTTGAACCGCATCCAATCCACATGACATGTGAAAAAATATTGCTTCCTATGGTGTCTGTTCACATATGTCTTGTGCACTGGCAGTGCGGATTCAGTGTGGTTTGAAAAAGAGTCATGTATGATTTCTGAGCAGTGCCTTCAGGTTCCAATGCAGATTACAGGCTATTGACTTCTAGGAACTGTTTCTAAACCAAACAGGATAAAATCCTCAACTAAACCTATCCCGAACCGGACGTAAACCTGACATGAACTGCTGAACAACTACTGTGTCAATTAGTTGTGAAACCTGAGCTTCAATCTGCACTGCAAATGTGTGAATCAGCTCTTACCCTCCCCTGTGTAAGTGGCCCTGTGTTGCTGACTGCTGTATAGAGAATATGAAGGATGAGAGGAACTATATTCCTCTGAAGCCTCCATAACTGTCGCCAGGGGAGCATCAGTTTAATTGGAGGCTGCAACACTAGATGACCTCTGTGGCCATCTTTAGTGAGGCCAATGCTAATAAATAGCACTGCCCCACTGCAGTTGGCATGCATTTGCGAAGTGGATAGGAAGGGACAGGATCTACGCTGGCTAGGGACAGGACATTTAGTCCTAGGGAAAAGCTCCTGAGGAGGATGTGCAGAATAGGGACATTTTCACTGTCTCCGCTACCTGGACTTTAGAGTTGGTGAAAGGATTGGTCTGCTCAATGCTGCTTATACTGCCACCCTGCCAAACAGCCACCCCTCATCAACCAGATGCTGATCCAGAAATGCAAACCTCATCAAGGTGACATTATAAAGTGCTTGCACTATACAGCTGTTCCATATATATATATATATATATATATATATATTAGCATTGCTGAACGTTTCTGTACCTGTGATGCCTGTCAGTGAGAAGCTGTCACCAACGTGCTTGAGACCGTTAATCAAATATCTTGCCGCTGATCTCCACCTGTTGTTTGTTACTTCCACTTAACCAATTAATAACTGTGCCACGCTATTTGGTCTCTCTGTGTGCCTATTCTTCACCTGGGGTACCATCCAATTGGCCCAGTCCACAAGCATCCTCGCAAAAAATTGAGAACTACAAGTCCATTCATAGATCCCTGTGAATGAATAATGTACCTGTGTGGACGATTGTGACAGTGGCTGCGGGAAGAAAAACCCATGCCCACTGTCACATGAAAGTGGAGAGCTCAGGGGGTGTTGGAACATGTTCCACCCTAAACAAAGGGGATCTTAGCTGTTAGCTAGAAGTGATTTCTCCATATAGAAGAGGTAAACACCTTAGGACACTAGCAAAAACTGAGGACTTATGGAGTGGTGTAGGGTTATAGAGGAGGCAGCCAGGAGGTGTCTTCAAAAGCTTTGCCAGTGTCCAATAACCAGAAGATACAAGCCTATAACCCAGGATCTATGAAGTCTGTGTCATGTAGTGTATGATTAAGATACCCTTACTTCTGCTGGCAAGTCCTTCTCTTTTCTCAGTTTTGTTTTTGTATGTACTCGCTATTCGAATGTCACTTCTCAGTCCTATGTGCAATACCAGCTTACAGTATATGCCTTTGACTTGCCTAATAATCTTTTCAAACCCTTAAAACATATCAATAATATACAGTTGTGTTCAAAATAATAGCAGTCAGACATCACTAACCTGATCAATCACTGTTTTTGGTAGAAATTATATTTCTACATGGCAAATAATTTACTAGCAGGTGTAGTAGAGTAATAGAAATCCAACAGACCCAACATTCATGACATGCATGCTGCTGATTCTGTGTAATTGAATCACTAATTGAAAGGGGCATGTTCAAAATAATAGCAGTGTGGAGTTCTATTAGTGAGGTCATTCATTCTTTGAAAAACAGGTGGCAATTATTGCCCTTATTTAAGGAAGGACGGCAGCAAATGTTGTACATGCTGGTTACAGTGCATTTCTCTCTGAAATTCTGAGGAAAATGGGTTGTTCCAGACATTGTTCAGAAGAACAGCGTACCTTGATTAAAAAGTTGATTGGAGAGGGGAAAACATATAAAGAAGTGCAGAAAATGATAGGCTGCTCAGCTAAAATGATCGCAAATGCTTTCAAATGGCAACCAAAACCTGAAAGACGTGGAAGAAAGCGAAAAACTACCATTGGAATTGATAGAATAGCCAAAATGGCAAGGACTCAGCCAACAATCAGCTCCAGGAAGATCAAAGAAGGTCTAAAAGTTACCTGTGAGTACTGCTACAATTAGAAGACACCTATGTGAAGCCAAGCTATCTGCAAGAAGCCCCCGCAAAGTCCCACTGTTGAAAAAAAGACATGTGCTGAATAGGTTACAATTTGCCAAAGAGCACATTGACTGGCCTAAAGAGAAATGGTGCAGCATTTTGTGGACTGATGAAAGTAAGATTGTTCTTTTTGGGTCTAGTGGCCGGAGACAGTTTGTCAGATGACCCCCAAACACTGAATTCAAGCCACAGTACACTGTGAAGACAGTGAAGCATGGTTGCGCAAGCATCATGATATGGGGATGTTTCTCATACTACGGTGTTGGGCCTATTTATCGCATACCAGGGATCATGGATCAGTTTGAATACATCAAAATACTTGAAGAGGTCATGCTGCCTTATGCTGAAGAGGAAATGCCCTTGAAATGGGTGTTCCAACAAGACAAGGACCCCAAACACACCAGTAAATGTGCAACATCTTGGTTCCAGACCAACAAGATTGACGTTATGGAGTGGCCAGCCCAATCCCCGGATCTTAATCCAATAGAAAACTTGTGGGGTGACATCAAAAATGCAGTTTCTGAGGCAAAACCAAGAAATAGAGAAGAACTGTGGAATGTAGTCCAATCATCCTGGGCTGGAATACCTGTTCACAGGTGCCCGAAGTTGGTTGACTCCATGCAACACAGATGTACAGCAGTTCTCAGAAACAGTGCTTATACAACTAAATATTAATTAAGTGATTCAAAGGAAAGCAAAATCTTCAAACATTTTTCAGTTTATATAGTGAATGTTTGCGTTTGTAAAGAAGAATACAAACACTGCTATTTTTTTGAACAGTCTAATATTCACTTTTCTTCAATTTTTTTTTTCTGTCTACATGCACTCATTCATGCATGTCATTGCTCGGGGTGAAAGCCTGATGACAAAACCAGTGGGCAATGCCTACAAATGCGTGTTGACACAACTACTTGTAGCTTCCCTGTGCCCAGGTGACAAGGCAGGAACAAATTGAAGATGAGAGCAGAGTGTTGTGACCCCATCACAGGAAGTTCTTGATCAAAGACTACCAGCAGGATTACTAGGTAATTTAGATCTTTTAAATAATGCCCATGTGTGCAAGATCTAAACTGCAGATAATGCTTTCTGATTGCTGGTAAGTGCAGTACGACATTTGACCCCTTGTTGACTGCTTTATAATGAAAAGCAAATGAGGCAATAGTTAACCAGGTGTTAATCCCATGCTAACAATAAATTAAAAGGTGTATTTGATCTGTCACAATTTTTACATTTGTGCTTATTAAAATAGATGGAGTTAAGAGCTACTGTACAGAACAAAAAAAACCTAGTATATTTGCAGCAACACATATTTTTCCCTCATACTATACTAACTCAAGATTTAGTAATTATATAAGCATTTACAGATTATTGTACAATGAATATCTCAGAACAGGACTTTGTGGCCTTCTTTCCTGCTGCTATTTAAGTAAAATCCTTTGTTTTTCAGCTTGGAGCTCACACAGGTGACATGCTTGGCATGCAGTTCTGACCCTGCTGGGTGTCTCCAAGTCATTATTAAACAATGTAAAGAATGTATAAAAACATAATGCAGCCTGCAAGGCCCTAGATGTGGCCGCTGCATTAGTTTAACGTAGTCCCGGCACGGTACCAGCTCTCTATGCCCATAAGGTTGTCAATACCCTGAGTTCTATGAAAGGAAGTAGATACTATTGACAAAAACCCAAAAAAATATTTTGTCCTCAAAAATAATAGAAAAGGCTCTCTGATGGAGCCTGGAGCTCACTGATTCTGCAAGCCAGAGCAAAGACAATAGAAAAAAAACTGTGTAGGTCCAGAGTGTGTAGAGTTTACAAGCCAATGGCTGAGCTTGTTTTTTTTCCCCTCCCCAATCACCTCCTAATGTAAAAGTGATCCAAGCAACTATATATTCGCACGATCACTTTTACATTTCTGGTGATGTGGCAACCAACCCCCCCATGCTCTTCTGCACAACACATGTGCTCAAGCTAGCGAACAGGAGATCTGGGAACATCTACTCTCCCATCTCTTTTTGTCAGCTCTGAGTGTTTTTTGGTTTCTGAGCAACAGGAAGGAGGGTCAGTCGCACACTGGAGGATTGATGAATATAGTGTATATTTATTGATCTATAGGACAAACAAAACACCAGGATATGAAAACAGGTCCTGGATTCATGTCCTGGTGTTTTGTGTGTCCTATGGATCAATAAATATACACTATATTCATCAATCCTCCGGAGTGCGGCTGACCCTTCTTCCTGTTGCATCATGTATGGTGGCGAGCCAGAGCCTGCACCTGTTGTGGATTGATCTGGATTGTTTGCCTGAGCGGTATACCTCTGTTCTTTGGTTTCTGAGCAGTCATTCCCCAGGTGCTGTGGCTGGGGAAACAGCTAATTAAACATGATCACTACTTGATTAGCTGGAGTGGAGACATCAGTGGTCTAATAGGTCCATAAAGAGAACCTGTCACCTGCCCAATGCTATCACAGAGGGCTTGTTAGCCCCCTTGTGATAGCAATAAAGCCAAGTGTAAAAAAAAAAAAAGAAAACAGAAAAAAAAATATATATAAAATGGAAGGCAACTCCATTGCCCTGCACACCCTTGCAAATGAACACACATTGTGCACAAGTATATGTAAATGGGATTATGGCACACATTATACACGGCTCAAAAAAAATTAAAGGAGCACTTTTAAATCGTAGTATAGCATCAAATCAATTAAACTTCTGCAAAATTGATGTGGTCAGCTAAGTAGCAGAGGGGTTTGCTAATCAGTTTCAGCTGCTTTGGTGTTAATGAAATTAACAGCAGGTGCACTAGGTGGGCAACAATGAGATGACCCCTAAAACAGGAATGGCTTTACAGGCGGAGGCCACTGACATTTTGTTTTCTCTACTCATCTTTTCTGACTGTTTTTCACTAGTTTTGCATTTGGCTAGGGTCAGTGTCACTACTGGTAGCATGACACAATACCTGGACCCTACAGAGGTTGCACAGGCAGTCCAACTTCCCCAAGATGGCACATCACTACATGCCATTGCCAGAAGAGCATAGTCTCAAGAGCATGGAGAAAATTCCAGGAAAGAGGCAGTTAATCTAGGAGAGCTGGAGTGGGCTGTAGATGGTCCTACAAAATGACCTTCAGCAGGCCACTGGTGTGAATGTCTTTGACCAAACAATCAGAAACAGACTTCACGAGGGTGGTCTGAGGGCCCAACATCCTCTAGTGGGCCCTGTGCTCACTGCCTGCTACCATAGAGCTGGATTGGCATTTGCTATTGAACACCAGAATTGGTAGGTCAGGTTCACCGAGCAAGCAGGTTCACTCTGAGCACGTGACAGATGTGAAAGGTCTGGAGAAGCCGTGTAGATTGTTGGGCATGACTGTTTTGTTGGTGGGCATATCCATGGAAGGACACACAGAGCTATAAAGGCTAGACAGTGGCACCCTGACTGCTATTAGGTATCTGGATGAAATCCCTGGACCCATTGTCAGACTCTATGCTGGTGCAGTGGGTCCTGGGTTCCTCCTGGTGCACGACCATGCCTGGCCTCATGTGGCAAGAGTATGCAGGCAGTTCCTGGAGGATGAAGGAGTTGATACCATTGAATGGTCCCCACGCTCGCCTGACCTAAATCCAATAAAACACCTCTGGGATATCATGTTTCGGTCCATCCAACACTGCCAGGTTGCACCTCAAACTGTCCAGGAGCTCAGTGATGCCCTGGTCCAGATCTGGGAGGAATACCCCAGTACTCCATCTGTCGTCTCATTAGGAGCCTGCCCTGACATTGTTAGGCATGCGTACAAGCACGTGGGGGCCATACAAACTGCTGAGTACCATTTTGAGTTGCTGAAATGAAATTTCTGCAAAATGGACTAGCCTGCTGCATCATTTTTTTACTTTGATTTTTGAGGTGTCTTTGAGTTCAGTCCTCTGTAGGTTGATAATTTTAATTTCCATCAAACGATTGGGCATCCTCGCATTCCTAACACATTATCCAATTAATATCAGTATAGATATCCAGCATATTTTTCCCCATTGAGATCTGATGTGTTTGAGTGAGCTCAATAATTCTAGGTCTCATTTATGGTTTGCTTTAAAGGCATTTAAACATCATCCATTGATAATTTAGTCTACCATATTTTTCACCTTTTTTTGGATGTATACAGTTTCTCATCTTTTATTTTGTACAAAAAAATTAGGATTAAATTGTACTTGTGCACAATAAAATTCATTTTAGTGTATTTTTTCACTATAGATTTGATTATTATTATAATACAGGATTTATATAGCACCAACAGTTTGCTCAGCACTTTACAATATAAAGAGACAATACAGTAACTATACAGTTCAATACAAGAGGATTAGGAGGGCCCTGCTCCTTGGAGCTCACAATCTAAGAGGGAGGGGCTGGTGGTACAAAAGGTAATACTAACTGTGGGAGGTGAACTGATAGGAGAAATAAAAAATTTGGTTATTAGCTGAAAGCAGGATAGGCATCCCTAAAAAGATAGGTTTTCAAAGATCGCCTAAAAGTGAGCAGAGTAGGCAATAGCCTGATAAATTGGGGTAGAAAGTTCCAGAGGATGGGGAAGCTCTGGAGAAGTCCTGAAGTTGAGCATGGGAGGAGGAGACAAGAGAGCTAGAGAGCAGGAGGTCATGGGAGGAACGGAGAGGACAGTTTGGGTGATATTTGGAGACAAAATTGGTGATGTAATTTGGGGCAGAGTTATAAATGGCTTTATATGTTATTGTTAATGTTTTGAATTGTATTCGTTGGGCAATGGGAAGCCAGTGGAGGGATTGGCAGAGAGAGATGGCAGATATGGAACAGTTGGAAAGATGGATGAGTCTGGCAGCAGCATTCATGATAAACTGAAGAGGGGATAGCCTGCGATTAGGTAGGCCAATGAGGGAGGTACAATAGTCAAGGCGCGAGATAACAAGGGAGTGAATAAGTTGCTTAGTGGTTTCAGTGGTTAAAAATAGGCATGTCTTGGAGATGTTGCAGAGGCAAACTCTACAAGATTTGGACAGTGATTGGATTTGGGGCTGAACGGACAGATGGGAGTCCAGGTTTGACTCTGAGGAAGAGGCTGAGTCTTCAAAATGCGTCAGCTAGTTGGTCATCCAGGGTTCCATCTTTGTGGACTCATATGCTATATGGATTGAACACCACTGTTCATTGTGATGTGCCTGTGTTTTATATGTCCATTGGGAGTATGATACCTACTTTATCCTTTCAATAAATATTTTTTACAATAATGAGCTAGGCCGGTGCACCCTGTTTTTGCTTTTCTTTTGCATTACACCTAGTACCCTGGCATGAGGGTAGGGACTGATTGTATTATTGATCTTGGTAGAGAAATCAAGAGAAGGCAAGGGCTGCAGGGAATAGTATGAGCTCTGTTTTAGAAAGATTGAGTTTGAGGAAGTGGAGTGACATCCATGCTATGTCACTTAGCAGGTTAGTAAGGCAAGAGGAGACTGAAGGGTTGAGGTGAGGAGTAGAAAGATAGATTCGTGTGTCATCAGAATAGAGATGGTACCTAAAACCATGGGAGTTTTTCAAGTGAGCAAGGGAGGAGGTTTAGATGGAGAAGAAAAGGGGCCCAAGGACAGAACCTTAAGGGACCCCTACAGAAAAAAGAAGTGGAGAGGAGACAGTTAGTGGCAACGCTGAAGGACCACTGTGATAGGTAGGAGAACCAGGAGAGAGCAGAATCAATGAGGCCAAGAAAGTGGAGGTTTTTTTTTTTGAGGAGGGGATGGTCAACAGTATCAAAAGCCGCAGAGAGGTCAAGCAGTAACAGTCTGGAGTAGTGGTCATTGGTTTTAGCAGTTAGTAAATCATTACTGAATTTTAGTAGGGCAGTTTCAGTGGAGTGTAGTGAGCAAAAACCAGACTGTAAAGGGTCAAGAAGGTTGTTGTCAGTGTGGTAAGAGCTCAAGCGATTGTAGACTAAGCATTCTAAGAGTTTAGAGGTAAACGGGAGCAGGGAGATGGGTCTTAAGTTGTTCAGATTTGTGGGGTCCAGTGAGGGCTTTTTAAGTATGAGAGTGATCTATCATGCTTTAGAGGACAGTTGTGTCCTCTCTCCTTAAACTCTCTTTCCTTCACCCCTCTTCTCCACCCCACAGCTTATATATAACTCTCTCACTTCTGTCCTCTCTCTATTACTGCACTCCCCAACTAATTCTAAATACACACGCTAATAGCTCCAGGATATTGAGGCATGTTCCTTCTTATAAATCACACTCCCATATTACCTCCCTCACACTTCTGCTTCTCCTAACCTCTGGAGATACATTCTCAAACCCTGGGCCTCCATCACTTACCTGTACCCAATGCACCCATCACCCTGCACCCTCTGGCAGCAGCCACAATCCACACAATTTAGTTTCCATCAATCTTCTTTCAAGACCAGACTCCCCTTCTGCTGCACCATTTGGAATGCCCCCTCTGTCTGCAACAAACTCGCCTCTCTCCATGACCTCTTTATCGCTAACTCATTTAGTCTACTCAACCTTACCGAAAACTAGCTTCCTGAATCCGACACTGCTTCCCCTGCTGTCCTTTCTACATGGTGGCCTTCTCTGGACTAACTTCCCAGACCCAGTTGATGAAAGGAGGGGGAGTGGGAATGCTTCTAGCCCCACATAGCACCTATCAGGTACTTCACCCACCTCCCTCTCCTCATTTGAGGTACATTGCATTAATCTTTTCTTTCCAGTTTCTCCAAGGATAGCTGTGATCTACCAGGCTCCATAGCCATCAGCCTTCCTTGATTACTTCTCTGCCTGGCTACACTAATTTCTCTTTTCTGAAATCCCCACAATCATTCTTGGTGATTTCAACATCCCTGTTAATACTAACACTCCTGCTACATCCAAACTTCTCAGTCTAACCTCCTCCTTTGACCTGAAGCAATGGGTACATGCTTCTACTCACTCTGATGGCAGTCTCTGACCTTGTTTTCTTCCACCTATGCACTCTGTGCAACCTCTCCAAAAATCTATTCCCTCTCTCTGATCACCATCTTATTAGTTTCACTCTCTCCCTCTTATCCATCTCCTTTCCCTCAAACTGCCTAACAATTACCCGTAGAAACCTTTGTCACCTCAACCCTTCTCTTCTGACCACTATGACAAAATCTCATCCCTGACCTGCCCCAACCTAGCCACTTCTGTCTACAACACTTTACGGTCATCCTCCCTGAACACACTGGCCCCCCTCACTACAAACAGAATCAGGCCCCGACCCTTACAATCTTAGCAAACAGATGGCACCAGACGTCTAAAAAAAAACATAGCCGTGCTCTTAGGCGTCTATGGCGTAAGACCAAGGCTCAGAAAGATTTCAATCAATATAAATCTGCCCTCCAAAAATACAATTCCTGCCTCCTCACTGCCAAGCAGACTTATTTTTATCACTCTCATTAACAACTTATCCTGTCCGCAGCAACTCTTCTTTAAATCTCTGCTTTGTCTGACACCCCCTAGCTCACTCACTGCCCAAGAGATTGCAAATCACTTCAAAACAAGACTGATACAATTCATGAGAAGATCTCTGCTGTACAAATACCTTCTCCACATAACACTCCATTTACACAGGTACAATTATTACTTTCCTCATTCAAACCCACCAAACCACCTGCCCCCCGTTCCCTCACAAATGCTACATTCACCCCTTGGCTCTATCCTATACTCTCTAACTCACATCTTCAATCTCTCCCTTTCTTCAGGCATATTCCCCAACTCTCTAAAACATGCACTAGCCTTCCCCCATACTTAAATAGCCCTCATTGGACTCCACCAATCTTAAAAACCTACACCCCATCTCCGTACTCCCCTTTTATCCAAGCTCCTTGAACATCTGTCTACAATAGACTGAGCGAAAACCTCACCAAGAATAACCTTCTTGATCCCCTTCAGTCTAAAATCCAATGGACACTATTTTGTACTCTTACTTCTGAACCTCTCTGTTGGATTGACACAGTTGACCACCTCCTCTTTCTCAAAAAACTCCACATCTTTGGTCTCCATAACTGTACTCTTCACTGGTTCTCATCTTACTTATCCAACCACATCTTTAGTGTTACTTACAATTCTACTTCCTCCTCTCTCCTGTTCCTTCCTCTGTCGGGGGCCCCCCAAGGTTCTGTTATTGGACCTCTCCTACTCTTGATCTATGCTGCCTCCCTAGGTAAGCTGATAGCTTTCTATGACTTCCAATACCATCTCTAGGCTGATGACACCCAAATTTACCTCTCTACCCATCAGCTCACTCCTTCAGTCTCCTCATGTATCACTAATTTACTAACAGACTTATCAGCCTGGATGTCACACCACCTCCTCAAAATCATTCTATCCAAAAATGAGCTCATAATTTTTTCTCCCCCCCATGTGCATCTTCCCAATTTCTCTGTCAAGATTATTATTATACAGGATTTATATAGCGCTGTTTGCTCAGCACTTTACAATATAAAGGGAGACCATACAGCAACGATACAGTTCAATACAAGAGGGTTAGGAGAGCCATACTCCGTGGAGCTTACAATCTAAGAGGGAGGGGAATGATTATGGCACAACTATCTGCCCGTCCCTAGGTGTTCTAGGTGTAACCCTGGACTCTGAACTATCCGTTTGGCCCCATGTCCAATCACAGTTCAAATCTTGCCGCCTCAACATCTCCAAAATATGCCCCTTCCTAACAAATGACACCACAAAGTTTCTAGTTCACTCCATGGTCATCTCACACCTGGAGTACTGCAACTTTCTCCTCATGAGATTACCTTTACATAGGCTATCCCCCCTTCATTCCATCATACAGTTGTGTTCAAAATAATATCAGTCAGACATCACTAACCTGATCACTGTTTTTGGCAGGAATGATATTTCTACATGGCAAATAATTTACAGTAGAGTAATAGAAATCCAACAGACCCAACATTCATGACATGTATGCTGCTGATTCTGTGTAATTGAATCACTAATTGAAAGGGGCATGTTCAAAATAATAGCAGTGTGGAGTTCTATTAGTGAGGTCATTCATTCTTTGAAAAACAGGTGGCAGTTATTGCCCTTAAGGAAGGAAGGCAGCAAATGTTGTACATGCTGGTTACAGTGCATTTCTCTCTGAAATTCTGAGGAAAATGGGTCGTTCCAGACATTGTTCAGAAGAACAGCATACCTGGATTAAAAAGTTGATTGGAGAGGGGAAAACATATAAAGAAGTGCAGAAAATGATAGGCTGTTCATCTAAAATGATCGCAAATGCTTTAAAATGGCAACCAAAACCTGAAAGACGTGGAAGAAATGAAAAACTACCATTCGAATAGATAGAATAGCCAAAATGGCAAGGACTCAGCCAACAATCAGCTCTAGGAAGATCAAAGAAGGTCTAAAGTTACCTGTGAGTACTATTACAATTAGAAGACGCCTATGTGAAGCCAAGCTATCTGCAAGAAGCCCCCACAAAGCCCCACTGTTGAAAAAAAAAGACGTGCTGAAGAGGTTACAATTTGCCAAAGAGCACATTGACTAGCCTAAAGAGAAATGGCGCAACATTTTGTGGACTGATGAAAATAAGATTGTTCTTTTTGGGTCTAGTGGCCGGAGACAGTTTGTCAGACGACCCCCAAACACTGAATTCAAGCCACAGTACACTGTGAAGACAGTGAAGCATGGTTGCGCAAGCATCATGATATGGGGATGTTTCTCATACTACGGTGTTGGGCCTATTTATCGCATACCAGGGATCATGGATCAGTTTGAATACATCAGAATACTTGAAGAGGTCATGCTGTCTTACGCTGAAGAGGAAATGCCCTTGAAATAGGTATTCCAACAAGACAACGACCCCAAACACACCAGTAAATGTGCAACATCTTGGTTCCAGACCAACAAGATTGACGTTATGGAGTGGCCAGAATACAAACACTGCTATTTTTTTAAACAGTCTAATATTCACTTTTTTTTTTTTTTTTTTTAGAGGAACAACACAAATTTGATATATTTTTCTTCATGTTTTGATTTGGAATAGAATGTGTAGTGTTCCCAATGCATTTGTGTGTATGGAAATAAAAGCTATTAGAAGGATTTTGATATTTATTCACTATTTTCAACACACTGCTATTATTTTGAATACAACTGTAAATGCTGCTACCAGGCTCATCCACCTTACCAACCATTCCAGATCTACTAATCCTCTCTGCCCTCCACTGGCTTCTGCTCACCCAACAAATTAAATTAAAAATACGAACAACTACTTACAAAAAGCCATCCACAACCTGGCCCCCAGCTACATCATAAACCTAGTCTCTGAATAATAACCTAGTCGTTCTCTTTGTTCCTCCCAATACCTCCTGCTCTCTAGCTCCCTCGTCATCTCCTGTCATGCTCACCTCCAGGACTTTTCCTGAGCCTCTCCTATACTATGGAACTCTCTACCCAAAAGCTGTACGACTTTCTCCTACTGTGTTTGGTTTTAAATGATGCCTGAAAACCCTCTCCGCTTCAGAGAAGCCTATTCTGCCCCCACCTAACAAATGGAGTTTTTTTTTCTCGCTCAGCTCATCCCCCCCAGCTATCACATTTTGTATCATTTGAGCCTCCCTCCTAGATTGTAAGCTCTAACGAGCAGGGCCCTCTGATTCCTCTTGCATCGAATTGTATTGTATTGTAACTGTACTGTGTACCCTGCCTGTTGTAAAGTGCTGCACAAACTGGTGGCACTATATAATCCTGTTTAACAATAATACATACTGTCCAGTCAATGAACACTCTACATGTTTACTTAAAGATTAAACCGACTTCACCTCTCCCTTTTACAATGCAGCATTACCAAGTTGTTTATATACTACCCAATCAAATGTACCATTTGTGGCTATTGTCTTTCAAATAATACATTCTATTATCAACTAAAAGATAAAGCCCCATCTCTTCCTCTTGTATTGTGATTCAAGTTGCTTACATACTGTCCAGCCACTAAATATTTGTGGCTATTCTAGCTAGAGATGAGCGAATCGAACATGACGAAGTGGAATTCGTTCCGAAGATTTGGAAAAATTCTATTCGCGACGAATCCGAAGATTAGCAAACTTCGGATGCACAAATCGAATTTTCCCAAAAATGGCGGCGACATGTGTGGCGACGGAGAAAATGGACAGAGAAGATGGGGTGGGGGATCTCTGGGAAGGCGCGCAGACAAGGCGCGCTGACCCATAATGCATTCATGACATGTGATCGCATTAGCCAATCAGCAGCCAGCCAGCACTGTGTAATGGTGGAGCTATAAATCGCGGCCATCTTTAGAATTCTCCATTAGCCTCTGGTCATTCAAGAGAGACAGACCTGTGTGTATTAAGGGACAGGAGTTAGGGCCCACAGAGACTTTCAGGGGCCACAGAATCGTTACTCAGGGACACAGAATCGTTACTCAGGGACACAGAATCGTTACTCAGGGACACAGAATCATTACTTAGGGCCACAGCTATCAAAGAATCGAAAATTTAAAGTGACATAACACCCTTTTTTTTTTTGATGGCTGTCGTGCACAAGTTGGTGCTGCAGTTTGCCGATTGTGAAAATAAACTGACTTTCTGCTTCACAACCACTATTGTACGTTTCAAAGAGTTAAATCCATTTACACGCCGGCTGGCGGTAATATTTTTTGGGTGATTAGTGCATTCCAGTGACATGAAACGTACAGTTTCCAGCCAACGGCAAGCTGCAATTGACCGATTGTGCTAAATAAACTGACTTTCTGCTTCACAACCACTATTGTACGTTCAAAGAGTTAAATCCATTTACACCCGGCTTGGCGGTAATATTTTTTTGGGTGATTAGTGCATTCCAGTGACAGAAACGTACAGTTTTCCAGCCAACGGCAAGCTGCAATTGACCGATTGTGTACAATAAACTGACTTTCTGCTTCACAACCACTATTGTACGTTCAAAAGAGTTAAATCCATTTACACGCCGGCTGGCGGTAATATTTTTTTGGGTGATTAGTGCATTCCAGTGACATAAACGTACAGTTTCCAGCCAACGGCAAGCTGCAATTGACCGATTGTGTACAATAAACTGACTTTCTGCTTCACAACCACTATTGTACGTTCAAAGAGTTAATCCATTTACACGCCGGGGTGGCGGTAATATTTTTTGGGTGATTAGTGCATTCCAGTGACATAAACGTACAGTTTACAGCCGGGGCAATGTTTC
>CATNWA010002706.1:0-21250 GCA_951230385.1 Staurois parvus
AGTGGTGTCATGGGTCCCTGTACCCTCCCTTTGCTGCTGCCAGGAGGCAGCGGGGTCGCACCAGGTCAGGGGAGGCAAACGGCCACGGATAGAGCACAACCCACGCAGCCTACCACCACCCAGTAGTGGTCCCGGTGTGCACGGAGGAAGAAGCAGTCAGCCAGTGAGGAGTAGCGGGGCAAAGTTTCCTACTCGGGGGGGCGGTGTGGCAATTTTTCGTCAAGCCGCCGATCAGAGGAAGTAAACGGAGCCGTATGGTCGACTATGGTGGCCAGCAAAGACAAAAAAGCGTGGCTCCACAGGGGGCCCCATGTTGGGCACTACAGCGTTTGCGTCAGCCATATGGCAAGCGTCGCCATTCAAGCTGGCCCAGGGAAAACCATGATAAAGATAACGGCGGTTTCTGCCTGTTCCCAGCCCAGGGTTCCATTTTTCAGAGGGTGCATGCTGGTCAAGATTAACGGGCCCTCCCATAGCTGCTTGCCAGCCCCCTAATCTGCCCATGGGCCCCTAGTAACCGCGCTCCCTCATCGCTGCTAGCCAGGTCCCAGAGTCTCACATGGGTCCCCTGTACGGCCTCCCATTGCTGCTGACTCTCCATCGCCACACACAACTCTGCCATGGGCGCACTTTCAGGTCTTCCTCACACAAACTTGCTGGTGTGTTCCATATTTTTGTCAATAGGGTGCTGGCAGATTACGGGCCTCCCATTGCTGCTGCCAATGCCCCTACTCTGCCATGGGCCCCAGTACCATACCTCAACCACCGCCTCACTCATGTGCTGATGCCAGGTCCACCAGTCTCTCATGGGTCCCCTATAACGGCCCTCCCATTTCCCATTGCGCTGTCCCTCCATCGCCACACTCTGCCCATTTTCCACGTTTTTCATTTTTTTCAGGTTCTCCCTCACAAACAACTGCTGGTGTGTTCCCATTTTTTGTCATAGGGTGCTGGCAGATTACGGGGCCTTCCCATAGCTGCTGCCAGGCCCCTAATCTGCCATGGGCCCCTGTAACCAAAACCGTCCTCCTCATAGCTGCATCGCCAGGTCCATAGTCTCTCATTGGGTCCCAGTAAAACGTCCTCCCTCCAAAAAAAAATTGCTGTGCTTGTCCCTCCCATTTGCCACACTCAGCCATGTGACCACATTTTAGGTCTCCTCACAAACACTGCTGGGTGTGTTCCATTTTTTTGTCAATAGGGTGCTGAGGCAGATTAACAGGCCGCTCCCCATAGCTGGCTGCCAGGCCCGTAATCTGCCATGGGCCCCCGTTACCGACTCCTCCATGCTGCTCCAGGCCCGTAATCTGTCATGGGCCCCTGTTAGTCGCTTTGTTTTGGGGCATATTCCCTCGTATCAGATGCTCCTTCTCCCTGCTACTGCCTCTTTCAACAAAACGGATTCCCATCAGCAGTCTTTCTTGGCATTCCGTTTTTCCAAGCGAGACAACAGTTTTTGCGGAGCAAACGCAACAACCGATCGGTGCAGAAGCTGAAACGAACGTTCCCCTCGCTGTCCAAGTTCTGCTTAAGCAGGACTCGTAAGGACCGTCATGGCGCCCCTGTACCCGCCTCCTCATGCTGCTGCCCAGGTCCAAGTGTGTCACTGGGCCCACCCGTACCGACTCCTCATGCTGCTGCCAGGGCCCGTAATCTGTCATGGGGCCCCTGTACCCCCTTACCCGCCTCCTACATGCTGCTCCACTGGTCCAGAGTGGTGTCCATGGGTCCCCTGTACGGCCTCCCATTGCTGCTGCCATGGGCCCGAGTTAATCTGCCATGGGCCCCCCGTACCAACTCCTCATGCTGCTGCCAGGGCCCAGTTAATCTGTCAATGGGCCCCTGTAACCCACGCCTCCCATGCTGTGCCAGGTCCAGAGTCTCTCATGGGTCCCAGGTACGGCCTCCCATTGCTGCTGTCTCCATCGCCACACTCTGCCATGTGCCACTTTCAGGTCTCCTCACACTGCTGGTGGTTTCCATTTTTGTCATAGGTGCTGTATGGCCTCCCATTGCTGCTAGCCCTCCACACGCCACCACACACTGTGGCTCCACACTCTGCTTTTTGGCCCCGTGAACTGCCCAAATGAGTGAAGTGTGCGGTGATTCTAAGATCGACGGCACTCATCTGCATGTCATACTGACTGTCATATTATTTCTCTTCCCCAGCAGACTCCAAGGGCATTTAAATTAAAGGTACAGTGTTCTGCACTAATATAAAGGCTCTCTGAAGCCTAGAAACACCCTTTTATAAGTTAAATTTCGCAGCGAATATATTCGACTCGAATCAAAATTTTTCAAAACGAATTCGCCAAATCAGTCGAATCGAATTTTTGAATAATTCGCTCATCTCTACTTGAAATGTTCCACATTTTGTCATGTTACAAACCAAAAACGTAAATGTATTTTTATTGGGAATTTTTGTGATAGACCAAAGAAAAATGATAAATAAAAAAAAAAATAAATATTTGTTTTCAACATTTTTTTATAAATAAATATCTGAAAAGCGTGGTCTGCATTTGCATTCAGCTCCCTGAGTCAATACTTTGGTTGGACCACCTTTCACTGCAACTACAGCTGCAAGTCTTTTTGGTATCTCTCTACAAGGTTTGCACATCTAGAGAGTGAAAATTGCAAAATAGCTCAAGCTCTGCTAGATTGAATGGAAAGCATCTGTGAACAGCAATTTTCAAGTTAAAATTGATACCCCTTCTTTCTCTTTTTGTGATATGTCCAACCCGAAATTGCAGTGATCTGGAGAGAACCAATTTTATTGGGTTATGCCCCACAAGTGTTGTAGACCACTCTAGAAATAGATGGTCATTGGCTAAGAGTGAGTTTTAGTCCATGGGGCATCACTTTTGAGCACTGTGGAGCACTTTGAAGCAGCTAAGATAAACACTTCAGCCAAGTTGGAGCACAAGCACGGGCACTTGTTTCACCATCTGGGACTTTTATTATGGCAATTTATTTTGTAATACTGTAATGTTTGAATCATGTGCAGTTAATCATATGTACAATATCAATGTGTGGTCCGCCTAGACCTCTATAATTTTCAAGTCTTGCCACAGAGTCTCCATTTAGGTCTGGACTTTGACTGGGCCATTCTAACACATGAATATGCTTTGATGTAAACCATTCCATTGTAGCTTTGGCTGTATGTTTAAGGTCGTTGTCCTACTGGAAGGTGAACCTCCACCCCAGTTTCAAGTCTTTTGCAGACTCTAACAGGTTTTCTTTTAAGATTGCCCTGTTTTTGGCTCCACTCATCTTCCCATCAACTCTGACCAGCTTTCCTGTCCCTGCTGAAGAAAAGAATCCCCACAACATGATGCTGCCACCACCACCATGTTTCACAGTGGGGATGGTGTGTTCAGGGTAATGTGCAGTGTTGGTTTTCTGCCACACACATCATTTTGCTTTTAGGCAAGAAAGTTCAATTTTGGTCTCATCTGACCAGAGCACCTTCTTCCACATATTTGCTGTGTCCCCTACATGGCTTCTTGCAAACAGCAAACTTCATATGGCTTTCTTTCAACAATGGCTTTCTTCTTGCCACTCTTCCATAAAGGCCAGATTTGTGGAGTGCGCAACTAATAGTTGTCTTGTGGACACATTCTCCCACCTGAGCTGTGGATCTCTGCAGCTCCTCCAGAGTTACCATGGGCCTCTTGGCTGCTTCTCTGATAAATGCTATCCTTGAACGGCCTGTCAGTTTAGGTGGACGGCCATGTCTTGGCAGGTTTGCAGTTGTGCCATACTCTATCCATTTTCAGATGATGAATTGAACAGTGCTTAGTAAGATGTTCAAAGATTGGAATTTTTTTTATAACCTAGCCCTGCTTTAAACGTCTTCACAACTTTATCCCTGACCTGCCTGGTGTGTTCCTTGGCCTTCTTGATGCTGTTTATTCACTAATGTTCTCTAACAAACCTCAGGGGGCTTCACAGAACAGCTGTATTTATACTGAGATTAAATTACACACAGATGGACTATTTACTAATTAGGTGACCTTTGAAGGTAATTGGTTCCACTAGATTTTAGTTAGGGGTATCAGAGTAAAGAAGGCTGAATACAAATGCATGTCACACTTTTCAGATATTTCTTTTTAAAAACTTTTGAAAACCATTTTCCTTCCAATTCACAATTATGTGCCACTTTGTGTTGATCTATCATGACAAAATATGGAAAATTTCAAGGGGTATGAATACTTATTCAAGGCACTGTATTTACTAATTCAGACAGTAAAGGGTAGCAGATCCCTACATGTACATAAGATTTTATGTATTTCTGGGAAGGAAGGAGAAAAATGTGAGGCTGATAACTGTACAAGGAAAATCAGCCTCCCTTCCACTGATGCCTCTAGGCACATGACTACTGTGTCTAATGGTAAATCCAGCCATGATTATTGTAGTGAATCTGAATTTATATTCCATTTGTTGGACAAAATAAAATGAAATATGTTTGGCTGTTTAAGTTATTGGACTTTGCACATCATCTTTGTTGTACCTTGTTAAAGCATATGCTTAACAATCTCCCTAATTTGATCTCCTTCCTCCCCCTCACTGCTCAACAGCTCAGATACTTACCTTTAAATTCACAATTGAAGAATTGAAAACTGTATGCAGTCAGATAGACATTGTACTAAAAACCCAATTTCATAGGCTTACCTCCACCTTTCTGTTACAGCAATTGTTCCACATGTCTAAATATGACTGTGCAGTCTAATAGGCACCCAAAAAGACCTAGTATGTTCTGTATTTCTCACAGACCCGGTCAGACACACCCTCACCCCTTCTCTGAAATACAGTATGATTACATGTGTTCTGAGGGATGTCTCTGTTACTCAGCTCTGTCAGCACAGGATACTGCAGTGTGATGGGAGGAAGTCGACTTTTCACTAAGAAAAAGAAAAGTATTTGAATCTTTTCCAAGAAAAAATTCCATCACAAATCATTACATGCTTGGATACAGTAATATAAAGAGATAAAAAGCTGCAAGACTTCAACTGTGCTTTAAATTGTAGGCAACACAAAAAAATATGTTTAGCACATCTCTGCAATACATGCATATTTTGCCATGTTTTATCCATTTAAGCATGCAGCAAGTGACTGTTATACAAAGAGAAAAAATCTCACATTTTCACAACATTTGGGTCCCCTAAATCAACCATTTTAATTTTAATTGATCTTTGGTAACTACTGTATATAACCAATTTAAAGTAGACAGCAAAATCCCCCCACACCTCCCATTTTATCCTGGTTCCCTCTCTCTCTTATGTCCCATCCCTTTTATTCCTTTACTTTATTCTTATGGGACAGTAGACAGAACCAATAAAGTTACAAATAACTAAATACAATACACACATCTATTAAGAAAAAGTGGCCATGGTCCTTTATTATTGCTTTATAAGTAACTTAGTAATTACATTTTATTGGGAAAACTATCAACTACCAAACTTATATTTTATAACATTTTTTTTAGCCATAAAATTAGCTCAGCCATGACAGCTTGGGCTAACCATCTGTACCATCAACAAATTAAGGAATTACCCCTTCAGTACCAAGAGCCATAACAAGGATGGGAGGGCTGGATGCTTTTGTAGCTGCTGATCTTTCACAACTGACTGCTGATTCTCCTCCATTCACTTTGATAGGTCCTGACCAGCACACAGGAAGACTGTTACACCAGTCCTCCTTATAGCAAAGACTGTTGGACTCAGGTACGCATAAATTTAAAGGGGAACAGTTTGACCAAACGACCTACTTAGGTCTGCAATGGTCCCATGTGTGGTGGTGATGCAAATTGATTTGCTTCCCCCCTTACTTGGGACCATAGGCAGTACCAGTGAAACCACAAATAAATAAACACAATACGATACAAATTTATGAAAGAACATTCCTTTATAATTGGTTTATAAAAAAGAAAGTCATTCAGTTTTATTAAGAAGTCTCTTTCGAAGTGCACTGTATTCTTCTCTTTTCTCCCGTTTGTCTGAGGATCGCAGTTATCTACCGGACCCCGGGCCCAGTTTCACGCTTTCTCGATTACTTTTCAGCATGGCTACCATACTTTCTCTCCTCTGAGGTGCCTGCCATCATCCTCAGTGACTTTAACATCCCAGTCAATGCTCACACCCCTGCCACCTCTCAACTACTCAACCTAACTTCCTCTTTTAACCTAACACAATGGTCACAATCTACCACCCACTGCAATGCCAACACCCTTGACCTTGTATTCACCCACCTATGCACTCCCTGTAACCTCTCTAACACCCCTTTTCCTCTCTCTTATCACAACTTTATCAGCTTAACACTCTCCCTGCCTCCTACCCCCATCCCTCCAACCAGCAAACCTTCACCTGTAGAAACCTCCATCACCTCAGCCCTGACCTTCTTCACTCTGCTACTGAGCGCCTCTATGATGAAATTGCACCCCTGTCCTGCCCAGAGCTGGCCACATCTGCCTACAACAGCTATCTATCATCCTCCCTGGACGCTCTTGTTCCTCTTTCTACACGCAGAAGCAAGCCTCGCCTCTCTCAGCCCTGGCAAACAGATGACACCTGAAGTCCCAAGAGATGCAGCCGCACTCTTGAGCAAGCATGGCGTAAAACTAAATCCCTGAAAGACTTTACCCTCTACAAATCCGCTCTTCTTAAATACAACTCCAGCCTCCACGTTGCTAAGCAAACCTACTATAACTATAACACTCTCATCAAGACCCTCTCATCCAATCCTCATCAACTCTTCTCTACTCTTAATTCCTTACTCCACCCCCCCACTGCCTCCGCCGACCAACTTACTTACTGCACAGGAGATTGCCAGTCACTTCAAGAAGAAGATCGACACAATTCGTGATGAGATCTCCAGTGTCAAGCTTCCTCCTCTAACCAACATACCAGGCCCAACACCAAACTCAACACTCTCCTCCTTCGACCCTGTTACCACCAAGGAAGTTACCGAACTCCTTTCCAAGGCCCACTTCACCACCTGTCCCCTGGATCCTGTCCCCTCACGACTGTTGCAGCCTCCTTCCTGCTCTATCCTAAACTCTCTAACCCACATCTTCAACCTCTCACTCTCCATGAGCACCCTTCCCTCCCCACTCAAACATGCAGTGGTTACCCCCATTCTCAAAAAACCCTCGCTGGACCCCACCTGTCTGAATAACTTAAGACCCATCTCCCTGCTCCCGTTTGCCTCCAAGCTTCTCGAGTGCCTTGTTCACAACCATATAAACTGCTACCTCACTGACAACAACCTTCTTGATCCCCGACAGACTGGCTTCCGCCGACAACATTCCACAGAAATTGCCCTACTAAAACTCACTAACGACCTACTAACTGCAAAAACCAACGGCCATTACTCCATACTCATACTCCTTGACCTTTCCGCTGCCTTTGACACAGTCGACCACCCACTCCTCCTCAGTAAACTCCATTCCATCGGCCTCCGTGACTCTGCTCTCTCCTGGTTCTCCTCTTACCTTTTCTCAATGCAATTTCAGTGTCACATACAACTCCTCCTCCTCCTCCTCCTTCGCTCCTCTTCCCCTTTCTGTTGGGGTACCCCAAGGTTCTGTTCTTGGGCCCCTCCTTTCCTCTCTCTATACCCTCTCTGGGCCAACTGATAACCTCCCATGGCTTCCAATACCAGCTCTATGCTGATGACATCCAGATCTATCTCTCCATTCCCCAGCTCACCCCCTCAATCTCCTCACGTATCACAAATCTACTAAGAGACATATCAGCATGGATGTCACATCACTACCTTAAACTCAATCTTTCAAAAACTGAGCTTGTAATATTTCCTCCTCCCCGATCTCCCACTCACAACTTTACCATTAAGATCAACAGCACAACCATTGGTCCTTCCCCTCATGCCAAGGTGCTAGGCGTAATCCTAGACTCTGACCTCTCCTTTGGGCCCCACATCCACTCACTGGCTAAATCCTGCCGCCTCAACCTCCAGAACATTTCCAAAATCTGCCCATTCCTGACCAATGACACCACAAAACAACTAATCCACTCCTTGTTTATATCCCGCCTCGATTACTGCAACTCCCTCCTCACTGGTCTACCATTACACAAGCTATGCCCCCTTCAGTATATTATGAAAGCTGCTGCTAGACTCATGCACCTTACCAACCGATCAGCGACTGCTGCCCCTCTCTGCCAATCCCTTCACTGGCTTCCACTAACCCAACGTATAAAATTAAAAATACTAACCACAGAATACAAAGCCATCCACAACACTGCCCCTAGCTACATCACCAACCTCATCAGCAGATATCGTCCAAATCGCCCGCTCCACTCCGCCCAAGATATCTTCCTCTCTAGCTCCCTCATCACCTCCTCCCACGCTCGCCTCCAGGCCTCTCCCATTCTCTGGAACTCCCTACCACAGCATGTCCAGTCAGCCCCCACCCTATCTGCCTTTAGGCGATCTTTGAAAAATCACTTCTTCAGGGAAGCCTACCCCACCTCCACCTAAGAACTGTACTTGAATCACCTCCACCAGATCACCCCCAACAGCTATCACCTTTTGTATCATCTCCCCCTTCCTTTAGATTGTAAGCTCCACAAGCAGGGCCCTCCTATTCCTTCTGTACTGAAATGTATTGTAATTTGTACTTTCTCCCTTATATTGTAAAGCACTGCGCAAACTGTTGGCGCTATATAAATCCTGTATAATAATAATATTAAGATAAACATCAACTACCACACTTATATTTAAAAAGGTTTTACTTAGCCATATACTTAGATCAGCAATTACAGCTGGAGCTAACCAAGGGAACCATCAACAAATTAAAGAAATACCCCAAATGCCAGGCTCATCAACAATGAACCTGGCACCCCACCCGCACTACAGGCAATTGTATACTTTTGATTATACAAATTAGCAATAGTTATTCCAATGTCAGATAAATTAACTCCATCAAAGCAAAATTAATCTGGCAAACCCCTTTTGAGCTCCATATGTCTACAAGACAAACCATTAATGGATAGGATAAAGTTACAAATAGACCTATTATCACACTTACATATTTTATCCAAATGTATCAGTTTCCTGTAAAGCCAGCCAAGTTATATCTGGCACCATTTCTGAAAAACTGAAAAAAAACTGAAAAAAAAAACAAAATTGTGTTAGGCCAAGTGAGGTGCAAGTTTAAAAAAATCAAATTTTATCTGACAAATAATATCCATATAAGTTTTGCAGAACCATAGGTCATTCCTTTGCATACCACTTTGAACAAACCAAAAATTTTTTAAAAATGTAGATGACAACACCAACTTAGCACACTACACTTCCCTTGAAGCTCTTTGTTTAGCCCCAAAAATGTATGCGTGTTCCAAAATCCACACAGTCAATCTGAAGTATCTAATAATCAAAGAAATATGTTAGCGAGAAAGCATTATTTATAGCAATCAGACTTCCCACCACTCACTAGCTTTATGGTAGATTCATTAAGACCCAATTTTGCAGTCTCAGTTGCCACTTTTTTATATTTATAGAACATTGAATAGGATCTAAATTAACTTTCATAGATGAGGTGGGAGTAAACTTCCCAATTTGTCCACTTCTGGTGCCAAAGGGCAAAACCATGCCATCTGAAAACATGGTGGTTAGCAAGCAAATTAAATGTACATGGCACGTAGGGAGCATTTATCCAAATGTTACTGGAAGTTCTAAACATTTAAATATTAATTGCTAGAAAACAGCATTAACAAGTGAGGATTTGGAAGATAAGCAGTTTATCGCACAAACCACACCCTTATTAACCGACTGGAACATAATCCTGATTATATAATTACAGAAATGAATACCCTAAAGCTCAATGGCAATCAAAACAGGAGATAATTCCAAAAATACATTATTTTTAGTGAGTCCCCTACCTCCACCACTAAATCTTTAGCATTTATCTTAACCTGTGCAGTCCTTTACTAGAACTTACCACTGTTTGCAGTGCGCAGTTAGGATATTACTGAAAGCAGTGTAGTCTTTATATATCTATATATATATATATATATATATATATATATATATATATATATATGTATATATATATATATATAAATCTTGTCAAAACAAATAAAGTTTAAAACATCAATGAGTTATTTGCAAATTTGAACTGATATGGAAGCAAATACATTTAAGAACATTTAAAAACCAACTTAATTTTTAAACGTTTTCAAATTTATGTGCTGTTATACAGGGCAAGAATTGAGGGGAAATTTCCCATAAGGGACACTGATAACAGTAAAAACATGATAAAGGTTGTACCTTCCCTCCCATGATCCAAAGCTAAAAAAATGTTGAAGTTACTCTTTAGTCAAACTTAGAGCTCATTTACACTATTATGCTTCAGTAACACACATGTTAAGTGATATGTTACTATTTATTGAATGGCCCCCCCACCCACTAACATGGGTTGTGGTGCACTGCCAAAAATGCTACATGGACCTTTTGTGGTGCGTTAGACAGCCCAGTTAAATAAACTGGCTGCCTGATACAATGCACGTTAAGGTTGTGTAAATGGTAGGCGGGATTTTTTCCAAAACGCAGCTGGCTCCCTGTCAAATATGTCATTAATCCTATTTACACATTCCAACAATTCTATATGAGAGCTATACCTGGCAGTGATGTTTCCTGTTCACTTAAAAACTGACTTAATGCAGGACTTCATCATAGGTAGATGGTGTCACGCCTTCTTTGGTTTACATGAATAAATGAGGGAAACTGTGCAACAGATTCTCTTAGACACAGCCAAAGCAAATGAAATGGCAAATACCTCAAGCTCCTTGCAAGTATAAAAAGCAATATTTGTGAAGATGTTTTATTGAAATTGAACATTAGTATCAGGGGCGGAATGACAACTCATGGGGCCCCTGGGCAATAGGGGATCATGGGGCCCCTGTGTCCTTGCCCAAACTCAAAAAAGCCTATGAAAAAGGTACCAGAGGCATCTCATGGGGCCCCCTACTGACCCCGGGCCCTTGGGCAGTGCCCGAGTTTCCAAATGGTCAGTCTGCCCCTGATTAGTATATTTAAAAAATAGGGAATGGTTAAAACTCCTGTGCCCCCTTCCCCCACCAACCTAGAATTTGTGCTTTTACAAACATTTTGCCATTATTTCCTATCCCAGAAAGACACAACGAAATGTGAGAAGAATCTTCTTTAAAGTTAAAGTTACTCTAAAGGCTCGTTTAAAAAAAAACAATAAAAAATAACAATAACAAATACATACTTACCTGCTCTGTGCAGTGGTTTTGCACAGAGCAGTCCCAATTCACTTCTTTTTGGATCCCTTGCTGGCGCTTCTGGCTCCTCCCCCTTGACTGGTGCCCCCATAGCAAGACTCTTGCTACGGGGGCACTGGTGCATGCTCGCTCCCTAGCCCTGCTCTATGCATCCATAAGACACATAGAGCCGCGGCTCAGCCCCACTCTCTCCTCATTGACTCACTGACTGCAATTGACAGAAGTGGGAGCCAATGGCTGTGTCTCAATCATTGTGGGGAGAGAGACCCAGGACAGCAAAGGTTCATGTACACATCGCTGAATCAAGAGGGGGCTCAGGTGAGTATTAGGGGGGCTGTGGGGGGGGGGGGGGCAGCACACAGAAGGTATTTTACCTTCATTCATAGAATACATGGAGGTAAAAAACTTTCAGCTTTTACAGCTACTTTAACAGAAATCCCCTTGTATGTCTTGTTTACAGAAGCAGACAGGAGGCTGTAAAAAAGGTGATGGAACCACGGTTTTGATGCCCCCCATACCAGACCACACCTCACCACAAGTTAGTACATGTTAATACACACTGCTGTGGTCGTGGTACAGCCAGGGGCGGACTGACCATTTGGAAACTCAGGCACTGCCCGAGGGCCTGGGGTCAGTAGGGGGCCCCATGAGATGCACCTGGTACCTTTTTCATAGGCTTTTTTAAGTTTGGGCAAGGACACAGGGGCCCCATGGTCCCCTATTGCCCGGGGGCCCCATGAGTTGTCAGTCCGCCCCTGGGTACAGCAAAATATATACTACAAGTCGCATTAGGTAGGCAGGTCTGCCACTAAACATGACCCATTTAAGTGAATGGCGCTGCACTGCAACTGCTCTGCAACTGTGTTTGTGACAGGGTATGGCAAACGTTTCATTGTTATCTCAGTTAACCAGTGCAGTGAGGAAGCATCCTCTAAGCTTCCTGCCAAATGCCTCTGAAAACTGCTATTGGACTGAATATTGGCTGTGAAATCCACCCATTGCCTCAGAGTTCCCCATCAGGTTCTGCCCACTGTCAGTTGAGTGTGACCTGAATCCTTGTTTGCTAACATGCCGGCAGCCTTCTTTGTGATAAGAGTACCACACAACACCATGTAAGGTGTCCTTTTATGAAACAGAGATCAGCAACGATCCTGAGGATTGTTGCTGATCTCAGATCATTAGTGGTTTAGGAAACAGAGATGATCAGTGGAGAACATGTTCTCTGCTGATCATCTCAGCACACAGACGGCCATTGTATGAAGGAGCGATGTCAGCCCTTCACTGGTGATCTGTGTTCTCCCTCCAGATTCTCCAGCTCAGAGCTGAAGAATCGGGGGAACCGCAAACGAAGCAGCGATAATTTACCGCTGCTTAGTAAACTGTTTGACTGATCTCTTACTGTAATCTCGCGAGATGATAGTAAAAGCAGCTGTTTTCCAGAGTTGAAAGCGTTTGTAGATTGCTTCTCAACTCTTTCGGAGAAGTGATCTACACCGCTTCATAAAAAGGCATTCAGAGGAGAACTGTCTCCTCTGAGAATGCCAGAGAACAGAGCAGCGGTCATTTACCACTGCATGATAAAAGGACACCTAAGTGTAGCATTTTGTGAAAACATAAAGGGTTAGAAACATTATACACTCACTTGGTGAACATGATTCATGGGCATATCAATGGCAATGCTTTACTTTTGAAACAATACTTTTGAAATTACTTCATGTGTTGTTGGATGCTCTACCCTCTCCTCCTCCTCACTTGTCCTTCTGCACCCCTCCTCTTCTGTCTTTACCTTTTCTGTTCTTTAGACCCCCTCTATCTTTAAATTTATAATTAAAAAAGGTGGCTGTATGAGAAATGTTCTTCTACTACCTAGCTCAGGTTACTCTTACACAGAATGACTTCTCATGCTTTACTGGCCGGGAGCCCATGTAGACACATGACCTGGCCGCTCATTCCCACCCCTGTAGTTCCCATTTGAAAAGTGGCCTCTCGAGCCTGTCATCGATCCATTTTCTTATTTAATCCCTTGATCATCGTGGTATATTCTTATGTTATCTGTCTTGCCATTCTTTGAGGATATTGTTATTGCTTATCTATATACAACTGATCTTACAGCACTTTGTTAACGAGATTGTAAATGCCACATTTTTCCAATAAAGAAAATGAAGAAAAAAGTATTTCACGCATTAAAACATATATGAGATTTTAGGGATAGGGTTTACATTACTTTAATATCCCCATTACTTGTAAATAAAATAAAAGGCATTGCAACCTGAATGGTCTTCGATCTACCTAGAAGCGAAAGCAGTCAGACTGATACAAAACAAAATAAATTCTCCGGTGTCCAGGAAACAACAGGCAAGATTCCTTATTTGAACTCATAAACGTAGGTTATGTGATGTTACTTAGAACAGGAGGGATCATTAAGCTATTTTCTGATCTAGTACCTGTAGAGAACACTTTTTAAATTTACATATATACATATATTATATTCAAGCAGTTTTGCTTTTAATGCAACATTGTTATGTTTTGGCTTGCAAAATGTTTGCTGTGATTATTATGGAAATGACAATCACAATTCTAAAATGAAGCTTTATAAATGAATCTAGACAAAATCGAGTATGCAAAATCAATTTATGTTTAATAATGAATAGCATGTCAATACTTCAGCTATGTAATTGCAAGAAAAAGCATTTGTTTGCATATAGATTTTCAGACTTTCTATAATCCTGCAGCAGCATCAACACAGGTGTAACGAAAAGGGCTGGAATTGGCACAATGCATGTGGCACATCAAACCACTTAACCTTTTAAGACCAAACATCAGAATACATTTTCTGCCATTGGAGCATTAGCTCTATGACCAAGCACCAGCAAAAACTTTGTATAAATCTCTAGATAGCAGCAGCTAATTTATGTGCATTATGAAAACTGCCTTAATGCCTAATGGGTTTATTTTTCTGAACAAATTATCATTTTTCCTGTGTTGGGTGTTAAGACTACAGATAAAACCTTTGGCTGAGCCATATGAGCTTTGCAAACATCAACTAGATTTGTCTGCAACATTTAGTAATTTAGCTTACAGCAAAACAATGATCCAAATTCCATTGTAGACAAACAAAATGACAGAGAAATCAATTTTACACATGCTAAATATTCATGAGGATTTTGTGCTGCACATACCGAGGACATAAACCCCCAAAACTGAGATGCTAATGTATGTCAAGTCAAGAATACAGATGATACTCTCGTTATCCTGATATTTCTGGGTCACACGCCATTTACTGGTAATGCCAAAAGCTTTACTTTCTGAATTCTAAAGTGTTTTCCCACCCTTAGAAACAGTGTCTGTTCATGCCTAAGCCCAGTGTCAAACAGCCATATTACAAAATTATTAGTACTATTGTAATTTGTCTTGGATGAAAATTATGCTAAATACAGTATCACAACCATAATTACAGAAAATGCTCTAAAATAGAACAGTAAACAGAGTTGAATAAGGCAACATTTAGTTACCCAAAGCAACCATTTGCAAATTCACCTTTTGTTGTTCTGACTGCTCTAAAGTTTTAAAGGTAATCATTAATTGGTTGTTATGGGTTACTGCGGTTTGCACTGGCTTATTAATTAGCCTGATGGTATTATTAAAATGATTGCAATCTTAAGCTATCAGTGCAAAATGGTATTTTGGTAACACTATAAAATGCATGAAAATAAGTCCCTTCTTAACTGCAGTTCATCTGTTTGCACTAGAGTTGTTATTCCTATGACTGTCCATTGTCATTTTCATGAAAGGCATAGAGTAAATGAATCAATAACTTCATTTAGGTGTAAGTGTATTTCCTCTAATGAGTCCTGGAGCTGCAGGTCCCATTGCGATATGTGCTGCCTGTTGTCAACATGCCATTCTGGAGATCCTCAGCACTGTAAGCTCTGCTTTTCAATGCCGTGGCATAGTAGTCCACTGGTTCTTCTGTGGCATTTTCCATCCAACTAAGGCACAAGACCTTCTGAAAGGACCGTCTGAAATTGTCAGATAGGACACCATAGAGAAATGGATTGGCACAACTGTTGGCATAACCAAGTGCAACAGAGAGTTGACTGATTGTAGTGTCCCCCCTCCTGGCAAAGACCCCCACCAACTGCACTACATAGAAAGGCATCCAGCATACCACGAAAACTGTCACCACTACAGTTACCATAAGTGTCAGCTTACGCTCAGATCTGCGTCGTTGCTGCCAACCAGCCTTTAGAGCCACGACTCTCATTTTAGTGATAATGAGAATATAGCAGAGACAGATGGCAGCCATAGGTAGGAGGAAGCCCATCAGAAATGTATAGAGTACAAAGACCACAACCCATCGTTGAGAAGGTTCAGGCATATGTACATTGCAAGCCACTGTCCCGTCACTGTTAGGTGCTGTACTGGAGAAGATTACAATGGGCATAATAATAAGAATCGAAAAGAGCCAAACTCCAAGGTTTACCATCTTTGCCACACTCGGACGTCTGTAGCGAGCAGCACTTATGGGATGGACTACTGCCACATACCTGTCCAAACTAAGAACCGCCAAGCAGTAGACACTTGTAAACATGTTCATAGCATCCAAACTCAGAACCAGCCTACAGAGAAGAGAACCAAATGGCCAGTGCCGGAGGAGAGTAGATGTCACCAAAAAAGGTACACTCAGCATGAGAAGTTCATCGGCAATGGCCAGATTTAAAATATAGATGTTTGTGGCAGTCTTCATTTTGGCATAACGCAAGATTACATAAATCACCATAGAGTTACCGCACAATCCCACAATACAAACTAAAGAATAGACAAATGAAATAAAGATTGCAATTCCAGGGGACTCCGTAGAAGTGCTATTTCGGGAGCTGTTGCCCAAAGTCAACTGTCCTGCACTGTCCAGTAATTCTATCAACACTGTGGATGTATTGTTCTGCAGCATCTTGAAATTTAGCTAAACAGGGTAAAATAATAAAAAAAATCAGTCTTGTCTTTCAGAGTTATACAGGTTGCAGGTAGACACAATCCGTTCTTGCTTTAAAGCTAGCTTTGCTGCAATAGAGTTGAGTTCTTGATAGAAGCACACAATACTCAGTTCAAATCCTCTCAGCATAGATTTTAAATATGTCATTTTGTTTGCTTTTTCTGTCCATGTCAGTCAATTCAGCAGGTTAACGCTCCAGTTACAAGTCGGATCACATCACATTTGGTCCAAGATATAGGAATCACATTCTTCCTTCACTTAGGTAACATGCAAAAAAAGAAGAAGCTCTTGAAGTCTGCAGCAATCCTTTCTCCAGCAAAGAGTAGCATGAAATCTCTGGAGCTGCAATATTTGTTACAGACTGTAGATGAAAAGCAGGGGCTGAAGGAGGAGCAGTGCCTGAGTGATTCACTGATCAGAAAGCACCAGAAACAGTTATTACACAGTAACAAAAGCGCAAGAAAGCGTAGCTCTGGGGCACAGCTGAAATATCTAACACTGCAGAATGTGAGGATGCAGGGGGTGCAAGATGCTGAAGGTTGAAATGAGGAGGACCTGCTCCTTGCTGTGTAGGGAGGGGAGCAAATCTCCCACACAATATGTTGTCTCTTCCTAGTCTAGGGGGTGTATTTGTCTTTTTTATCTTTATAGCGTTCTCTTTTGCTTAACCCCTACCATGTTTAATGTTTCAAAGCATTAGGTGAACTGCCAAGCTTAAGATCAATGAAGTAGGACCTTCTTTTGTTTCCGCTCACAGTTCCGTGTTCTATTCTGGTCCTGCGTGATGCTCACTCTTTCCCTGCGTGACTTACAATATCTTTATCTCATTAACATTTTCATTTGTGGGTGTCACTCAACAAACACCACTTATGCACAGAGCTGCCAGTTTAAATGAAGAGGATGATTTGACATGTTAAAAGACATTCTTCATTTCAGATGTTGCTGTTTTGTGGTGAGTTTTGCAGGTCCATGGTCAGAACTAAAGAAAACTGCGGCTTTAGGCTCTATTCACAACTGTTTAATTGTGTTTTAGATGCTAAAAAAAATCCTTTCACCAAATTGTACATTATTGAAGGATCAACAGTAATGCACCCAGAACATAACTCATCTATAATGAACCACACAGATGTGGACCTGGTCTTAGCCTCAGGGTAATTGTGAATATCATCATGGTGAATACCGACTACTGCCAAGAGAATTTTACTTCAGTTCTTACTTCTTGGAGGAAAAGGTTCAAAGATTTGAGCATTACTTATTAAAAAGGGTTATCTATGGTCACTCATTGAAGTAAAAAATTACTTGGATTCTTGGGCTGCTTACGGTTTAGTTGCTCTATCCACTTCTGATATCATGTGATGTAAACGGACCAACTTGTTGTTCCTCATACTGTAGTGCAGCCTTTCTCAACCAGGGTGCCCAAGCACCCTGGGGTGCCTCGAGGTTCCTTCAGGGGTGCCTTGGTAAAATGTCTAAAAGTTGCCCAAAACTTGTCTACAAGCCAGCAGGTGGAAGAAGCCTGCCTTTTAGTTACACAAAGCCACAGGTCTTCATTGTGCACCTTTACAACCTTCTAGCCATCGGCGTCCTGACAACCAATGACATCAGTTGATAAGGAGAATGTTAGTTGCCTGCACAGCATCCCTGTTTGACTCTCCCCTGCCCCTCTCCATCAGTGCTGAGGTCACATTAGCTCAGTGATGGAGCAAAACGGAGAGAAACACTGTAATATTAGTGCAAAAGTGTATTTGATGTGGAAGAATAAATCACCTCTAGCGTTGGGTGTCCTACATGTGTGGATGCTGCCAGGGGCGGACTGACAACTCATGGGGCCCCCGGGCAATAGGGGATCATGGGGCCCCTGTGTCCTTGCCCAAACTCAAAAAGCCTATGAAAAAGGTACCAGGGGCATCTCATGGGGCCCCCTACTGACCCTGGGCCCTCGGGCAGTGCCTGAGTTTCCAAATGGTCAGTCCGCCTCTGGATGCTGCTGTGTTATATAAAACTATTAGAATAGCTTTTTGCATTTTACAATGGGGTGCCTCAAGGCTGACCATAATTTTAAAGGGTGCCTTGGGATCTGTCCATCATTTTAGAGTGTGCCTTGAAAGTGTACATCATTTTAAAGGGTGCCTAGACTGAAAAAAAGTTGAGAAACACTGCTTTAGTGTTTTGCAACTTAAAGCTCTTCATCACAAGCTTACGAGTATGTTTGAACATGTCAATACTACAAAACTAGAGCAAGAACAGGCACATGAACGTTACTGAAAACATTGCTATAGAAAATAGGATAATCTGCACCCACATGAACACATGATGGAGAACAGAAAATTGTATTCAGTAGCAATTCACATTAAAAAATAATAAAGTATTTGTATCTTTTAGCGCCAACCCCCACCGCTGGCCACAGCTGAAGGGGCTTCTGGACTGGATAAGGGCCACCATCCTGAGCCATAGATAAGGGATTAAATATAACGTTTTCTCCGTTTGTGTTTTTTTTTTATCCTTACTTTGATTTCTGTTAACATTAGTACTACACTATGGGTGCACTCCCTGCCTGGTGGTTCTAATCCTCCAATTTTCATCCAAGATCCATTTTGTATCTCACATATGCAAAAGGATCCTACATTCAAAGTTTTTTACCAAGTATTATACACAGAAATTTTACGCATATTTAAAGACACTTTCAATTCTTCACACTCTCCATCCAATCTCTCAGTGAGGGAAGTCGCAGCACTTCACAACCTCTCACACAATCATAATTTAATTATCAAATCAGCAAAGGTGGGGGTATTGGTATTCAAAATCATTATGACTTCCTTAAAAAATCCATGAGACTGTTTTCAGATTCCCACATTTATAGTAAACTCAAGAAGGACCCACTACCACAATTTAAAGAGGAAGCACATAATCTCATCGAGAGAGCATTTCGAGATGGGGTATTGATAAAACTGAAACCTCAGTTTCAGAAAGACCCCTCAAATCCACCTGGTCGCCCGATTATAGCAGTCATGGGTAGCATCACCAGCTTTTTTTTTCAGTTTACATGGACCACTTCTTGCAACCATTAGCCCAAAGCCTCCCTTCCTGTTATCGACAGTTCACATCTTATACAAATTTTGAAGACATATACTTGGGAACCCTCATACCTCTGGCTTTCCCTAGATTTAAACTCTTTATACACATTGATACCCCATGACATAGGTCTTCAAGCTGTTCAACTTTATCTCACCATTACTCAATCTATGACAGGCTTAGTTAGTTTTGGAAGTCACAGAATACTGTTTAACCAACATCTATTTTTAACCACATGCCTACCAGGCACTTTTACCACCTTCGTGCCTAGGCCAATTTTCAGCTTTCAGTGCTGTTGCACTTTGAATGACAATTGCGCAGTCATGCAAAACTGGGTAATATGAAATTTTTATCATTCTTTTCACACAAATAGAGATTACTTTTGGTGGTATTTAATCGCCACTGGGTGTTTTATTTTTTGCACTATAAACTAAAAAAGATTAAAAAAAAAAGTTTTTCTTTGTTTCTATTATACAATTTTGTAAACAGGTAATTTTTCTCATTCACTGATGTGCGTTGATGAGACTGCACTGATAGGCAGCACTGATGGGCACTGATAGGCAGCACTGGTGGGCACTGATGAGGTGACACGGATAGGCAGCACTGATCGGCACTGATAGGCTGCATTGATGAGGTGGCACTGATGAGGCGGCACTGGTGGGCATTGATGATGAGGAGGCAGTGATTCTGTTGCACTGATATGCACTGATGGGCACTGATAGGTGACATTGATGGGTACTTATGGGTGACACTGACTGGTGGCGCTGACTGGCGGCACTGACTGACAGCACTGACTGACGGCACTGACTGGTGGTACTGCTGGGCACTTATGGGCGCAAATGCTGGGTGGCACTGATGGGGGGTACTGAGGGGGTGGCACTGCAGGGCACTGCTGGGTGGCACTGCTGGGCACTGGTGGGTGGCACAGCTGGGTGGCTCTGCTGGGCACTGTTCTGTGACATCTGCCTGTTAACAGTAGTATTTTCCTCAGGCTGTGACAGCATGAGGAAAGTGCTGCCAATAACTGGCAACTGTATTTACCTTGGCCTTTTACCTCATCCTGTGATCAGCTGTGTCCATAGGACACAGCAATCACAGAGAGCGCTTGATGCATGCTGCTGGGGGCTTGAGGGAGAGCACGTTCTGGGAGGACGGCATATGATGTCCTCCCAGAACTGGATAACTGCACTGTAGCCATCATTTGGCTATATAGCGGTTGTTAAGTGGTTAATTCCAAGGTGATTTTTACCTGCAGATACACAGGACTGCCATGGGATGCTTGCAGTTATGCAACCTAATGATGGGACAATGGGAGCAATCATTTATCTGAAGCAACAACCCGTACGCCAGTCATCTAGTTTTCTATGGACATTACATAGATGGCATCGTCATCATTTGGGATGGCCCCTCTACATTAATCCCAACCTTTGTCCAACACTGTAACACCAATCACATGGGATTATCCTTCACATCAGTTTGTGATACAGAAAAATTGTCATTTTTAGATCTGGAACTTTGTCACTTGGGCAATACCATCTTGGGTAAAATCACAGCTGGCAATTCTTGCTTACATTATAACAGATAAACAACGTTCCAGAAAGCCAATTTTGCTGGTTGAAACACAATTGCACTAGAGAACAAGACTATATGGCCCTGATTCACTATTGGGCGTGGGCGCATATTTATGGGCTTAAGCCCAATTTTCATGGGCGTCCGTCCATTTTTGACCCTGCAACCTAATTCACTATTGAGCAGAGCCCATAAGCAGACGCCCAATCTAATTCACAAAAAGACACACGCCCGGAATCAGACTCACAAAAGCAGACTTGCTAAGAAGCACGTCTAACACCATGAAAAATCACTGTAGAGACATGTTCACTTAGAAATTTGCTTTGCCAAATATCAGGACTTCACTTTAAAC
>CATNWA010002707.1:0-27513 GCA_951230385.1 Staurois parvus
AAAGGGAGTGATGATAAGTCATTTTATGGACATGTATAAAAGACACCTGTCCACTGGGAGCAATCTAACCTTTCTGATTACCAAACTCTCCCACCTTGGCTAAGTCCAAGAGCTGTCTGGGATGTCCAGGGACAAGATTTGTTGTAGTCCTACACTATGGCTGGACTGGGCTACCATACTATGGCAAGCAGCTTGAGTGAGAGGTGAAAACAGTCGGTGCAATCATTCAAACAAATGGAAAGAAACATTCAAGAACAACGTGTCATCTCGCCTAGGACCTGTGACCCCGTGCAAGATCATCAGCCCTCGTGGAGTGTACAATGATCATGACAACAGTGAAGGCATCATCCCAAGAATTACGAGTGAAGGACTCATTGTCAAAATCATCTCACGGCCAAAAGCTGGGACCACTAAGATGCGAGCAGTCCCACCAAAGCCAGTAAACAAATTGGTAACACACTACGCCGACCGAGGATTGAAAATCCCGCATGTGCTCCGCAAGGTTCCGCTCCCCGCTTCAATAAAGCACATGTCCCTAGCCCGATCTGGAAGTTTGGCTCCACTGAAACATTCTGCAACGAGTCAGCGAGCAGGACACTGGTTGAAATGTGGACGTAGGTCAGATAATGAGACGACCAACACATGGAGCTCTTTAAGCTCTCTTTGGCAAACAACTCAAACTACGCCGTGTTTGGAGGAGGGAGGACGAGGAAATTGCTGCCTATGACCCCAAGATGACACCATCCTTCAACTGTCATTAACATGGTGGTGGAAAAACACCCATCCCAGCTGCTTTGGGGGTGTTTTTTTGCTAAGAGGAACAGGACAACTGCCCCTCATCAGAGGGACGATGGACGGGGCCAATGAAGGCGAGTGGCAAATCTTGGGCGACAACCTTCTTCCTCTCAGCCAGGGCAATTGTAAAAATGAATGGCAGGGTCGCTGTGTTCCAGCATGACAAGGAGCTAAAACACACGGCCAAGGCAACAAAGCAGCGGCTGGAGAAGAAGCAACGTTAAGGTCGTGGAGTGGCCTAGCCAGTCATCCAGACCTTCATCCGGCTGACAATATCTGTGGAGGGAGCTGAAAGTTTTGGAGTTGCCAAACGTCAGCCACCAAACCTTCATGATTTGGAGAGGATCCTGCCATGAGGAGTGGGCCAAAATCCCTCCTGAGATGAGATGTGTGCAAAGCTGGTGGCCAACTCCAGGTAACGCCTGACCTCTGGGATTGCCAAGAAGGGGATTTGCCAGCAAGCACTAAGCGCCCTGTTTGGTGAAGGGGATGAGATACCTGTGTTCCCCGGTGAACCTGCAAATGAGCGCCTGATTTGTTAGCCATGCATTTCTTGTGAGTTTTTTCTTGCTCTTCTGTCAGTGAGTGTGTTCCAGATGCAGCTAGCATTGTAATTTTGAAGAGAGGGCTGATTGGGGATTTGTTTGTGAGTGGGCCGAGCTGGCAAATGAGCAGGGGATGACAAAGGTTGTTTCCTTGAGTTGCAGGTGTGCTAAGCAGGAGGGCTTGGAGAGCGGGGGAGGTATGAAGTGAATGTGAAGAGCCATGGAGGAGAGTGACCCCCTGCTGGTAAGGAAAAGCAAAAGCCTACAGCACCTGGTATTCCCAGGCGGTCCTCCCATCCCCAAGTGTTACTAAACCAGGCCCGACCCTGCTCTAGCATTCCGAGATCAGTACGAGAACGGGCGCGTTCAGGGAGGTTTAGTTGGCCTTGGTAGGCAGTACTCAAGGCTCGCCTTCAAAGCCCTCTTCTCGTATCTTGTCATCGGGGCATGCCTGGCACTCCTCTTCTCGCGCTTTCCTCGGCTCTACCTAACCCATGACAGAGCTCGCCTGCCTGCTACTGCTGTAACCCTTTGTCACCACCCGCCGCAAGAACTGACAATTACAAAAGGCTATAGTCAAATTCCACTAACGCCGGCAAACGATTACATAACTTCGGACCGGCCACCGTCTCTTCCTCATTCTCACATCCACACTAGATGCCAGCTCGCTCAAACGCCCCTAGGGGGCCTCCCCCCCGCCTGTGCTCATTTGCTTCCCGCTTCTTAAACCTCTTCCCTGACACCGCACCACCCTCCTCAAGTGCACACAAGCACCAACCTCGCCCAGCCGGGCCTTCAAACCGCTGCTCCTCCTTTCTTCTTCCTCCCTATCCGCCTTCCCCTGGCCTGACTTTCCAAGCCGTCTTTGGCTCGCAGGGGCTGAGCAACACAGCACCAGCCGCGGGGAGCAAGCTTTGGACAATAACAGCAGCCCGCAAAGTAGCGCCGCGCCACCCGCAAAGCAAGGGGCCCTGACGCTCGCATTGCCGATGAGCCAGAAACCCTCATCGTGCGCCCGGACAGCCGCATCCCGCCATCCCTGCCCCCTGACCCAAACCAAGTGCTAGGGACCTCCGGTGGGCAACCCTGGGGCCTACAAACGCCAATTCCTCTTGCGCTTTCCACGGCCCTTTTGCTCCCTTTTTTTTTTTACTCCCTCAACACTGGCCCCGCTCCGAATTAGCGTGAACAATTACATTTATTTTGTATCTGACTCTCACCGCCCATTCCTGCCTCCACCGCAGAGCAGGTGGCCCAGCGCTGCTAACCGCCTCCTGCGCAGGAATCGTGGCCCTTCAGCGCTCTGTTGCTTCTGGCTGGCTTGGGGGGACGCGTCAGCCCCGTGCCTTCCTCCCGGCCTGAAACGGGGCCTCGAAGCGCTCTAAACCAAGCCCGGCCTCAGGCGCAGGTATTGTGCACGTTTCAATAGCTGGTGCTCTGAATCTTTGCTTCTGAGGCTGTGCCTCTGGGAAGGTCCCCAGCGATCCTGAGACCTCATCCCCGCCACTTGTCCCCCAGCCTGGGGAGGCGCAGCGCCACAGTGGTGTGGATTTATGAGGCGCCCAGCGGCCCCAGTAAGCCTTGGTGGGCACAAGCAGCATTACGGCCCACTCGGTGGTAGGGAGGAGGGGGGGGGGGGGGGGCTGTACTCAGGGATCACCCCGTTATGGAGGCCCATGGTGAAGGCCATCGAGAGCGCCCCCCAGGCGCAGTGGAGTCCTCGCCGCGGGGGAGGCGACCCCCGTACAGAGGCAGCACCACGCTAATCTCCACATGACTCGACCAACAGGGCGACTGCGAGGAGAGCATGCGTGAGTACGTGTGCTGCCAATTCTGCGGCTGAGGAGCAGCTGATGCGGCCAAAGGGCAGCCGGCCTACGCTGGAGCCTAAGCGGAAAGCAGTGACTGTGGCCTAGACTGTCTGGGGGTTGAGCGCCCTGAGCTTCAGCTCCACTGCTAGATTCCCAGGGAGGGTGCTGGGTGCAATGGATGCGTGCAGGCCAGCTCACTCGACGGGACAACAGCAAAGAAAACTCAAAGTGCGCGTTTTGATCATAACAAGAGCGGCCGCGTCAAAAGGCGTAGTCGTGGGCTCACCCAGTGATAAAGCCCTCGGCCTTTGTGGCGACCTGGGTTATCTTTATGGGGGAGCTTATGCGCAGGTGAATGAAGAAAGGAGTAAGTTCCAACAACCTGCCATGAACTTTTTGTGTATCATCACTCTTGACCCGCATCCACAAAACAAATGATCGATCGGCTCCCTAAAAAATCCAATGCTAAGAATGTGAAATGACTGAAGAATGAACAACACTAGCAAGAAAAACATTACAAAAGAACTTGCAAATGTCTAACCAAATGAATGCGTCTCCATTTTTGTCTCATGTTTCCTGAGGTAAATATGTATTCCATCCCCTAACAATTCAAGGCAGCATTATCTCGCCTATCCCATGGTTTCCCTTTCTTTCTCAACCCCACAAGGTAACAAGCATGAAGATTCAGAAGCAAGCACCTCATTAAAGGCGGAGTGCTTTGCGCTTAACTCTTTTCATGCCGAGTACGCTGTCTCTAAATACAAAGAACACCTGTATTCCACACAAAGAGCAACACATCACAACAACACCATGCAGATTCCAAACCCTACCCACCACGGCAAAGACCAAAGAGCTGCTTCCAGGGATTTGTGTCAGGAAGGGGATTGTAGAACTCTACACATGGCTGGACTGGGGCTTACCAAACTATGGCCATGCAGCTTGGTGAGGAGGTGACAACAGTTGGTGCAATCAATCTCGCAAATGGAAAGAAAACACAAAGCCAACCATGCCAGTCTTCCCTAAGGAGCCCGGTGCTCCAACCAAGTACTAAGTCATGTTTTGTGAAAGGGGATCAAAATCCTTATAGTCCCTCGATGAACAAGCCATGAATCAGTCCCATCATTTAGTTAGACGGCATTTCATGCTGAATTTGTTGTATTGCTATTCTGTCTCTCAGTGTTGACGCAACTGAAACCGATACATTCGATTTGTGAGACCGCTCCATTTCTTTGTGAGGGGGCCGAACATTTAACAATCAGCACAGGGGAGCAAATACACATTTCCTTCACTGAGTAGGACAAATGCAGTTGGAAAAAGCACTTGCATACAACTTCATTGAGACTCTCATAAACACCCCATGGTCACCCCGAGTGCAACTTGCCATGCTATTTGCCAATGCAATGGGCGAGTTGCAAATCATGGCAAGTGTGCCACCCATTGTCTGCAATTAAAGCGGGTCCTATCGTTGGCGCTTCCTACTTGGTCGGAGCCGCACTGATTTTCGTAAAGCAGAGCATGCACTACTCAGTGAGCGACTTGCATATACAATCTGTGTCTTTGCAAGTCGCACCCCTAAGGTCGGAGAATACCAATCTGAATTTTAAAAATTTAAGATCTTCCTTCACTACATCCTACCACTCTCCATCCTCCACAGGCACTTCCATCCTGTACTTTCTATCCCCTCCCTCCCTTAGATTGTTAAGCTCCCAGGATCAGGGCCCTCTAACCACTTGGTGTATTTGAATTGTATTGTTTGCTGAGTAATTGTCTACCCATTATAATGTACATGCGCTGAGGCTACTGTTGGCGCCATAAATCCTGTATAATAATAGAATAATAAATTTTAACTATATATTTTTAACATATTATTGTATGTCTCTTTAAATACACTAAATCATACATTTTGATAATATGCATTTACAAATTATCTGCAAGAAATATAATGTTGAAATCTTAATTTTTATACTGTTAACAAAAATCTGAAGAATATCTTCATAAAAATATAAATATTTTTTAAAATACTTTTTTCTTAAACATATTCTTCAGATTTTTTTTTGAACGTATAAAAAATAATTTCAAACATAATGATTCTTTTACCATATAATGTTAATGTCTGTGAAAAATACATATCAACATTTTGGGAATGCATTTATAATTAACTGCAAAACACATATATGTTGAAATTAATTTTAATACGTTTAATAAAAATCTGAACAAGTATAATTTATATATTTAAAAGAAATTCTTCAGATTTTTTTCCTAATATATAAAAAAGTTTTTAGCATATATTTTTTACATATATTTTTGTAAGTGCATTCCAAAAGATGTAGGTTTGTAATTCTTTAAAAAGACATACACTATACTTGAAATTGAGTAATTTTTTAAAAATTATTTTACATACATGTGGCAATAAAAGATGGCATTTCAACATACAGTATATATATCATATAATCATTTAAAAAACATTTATATAGATATATTTACTGGAATATATTTTGAAAATATATTGCATAGTGGGCCAAACATTGTAGTATTTTCAAATATATTTTTCTTCCAATTGGGAGGAGAACTGTGCCCTTAAGTTCAAAGTCAGCTGCTGACAGTAATTTGTAGGTGCTGGACTTTTTAATGTTTTATTTTTTGAGGGGGTTCACGAGCCTCGCTTTAACACACACACCCAACTGCAACCGTGGTCACCGAGGATTGAACAAACAAAAGGCGAATACCAAAAAAATTAAATGTGAATAAAATAAATACCAACAACAAAATAAATTAAAAAATCATTATAAAATATGACCAACAATGATCGCATATTCCTTATCAGGTATAGATGAACACGAGTCGAATATGAACGATATTCCGACGGTGGGGGGGGGATTGATGTCGGATGTTTTCGATCGGGGTCCGCCCGGGCCTCAATCGGAGAACACCTCCAATTCTATTCTCCTCTATGGAAGCAGTGTTTGTGTAACAACGGACATCCAATCTGCGATTCTGACCCAAGCGGACAATGCCGGACATCTGACTCCACCTAAAAGAGAGACGGATGGAGAATCCATTTCCCCCTTGCCGCCCATCGTACTCGGATGGGCAGGTTTGGATAGAAACGGATCAGTCAGGCGGTTCTATGGGGCACTCCCAACTGCCTCTCTCTACAGTAGGGGGTGCGTGGGGGCATTCGGCGCATGAGATGTCTTCCTATGTCATGCTCTCATCTAGCATGCAAGAGTCGCTAGACCGGGGTTGCCGACACGGGCCTGTCATCGTCCAGCGGGGGATGCTCTACCCCAAGACATCCTGCTCTTCCTAGCTTCCCTTGGTCACCATCCGATACCCATGATATGTGCGAGCGCGCGCGCTGCCATCTCACCAACTCCAGGATTCTTTCTTAACAGAAACCGCGCTCCCATCCTCTGGAACTCCCTTCCCTAATGTGTCTATCTACACCTGTGTGTCCCTGAAAAATTTCATATCTCTTCAGAGAGGCCTATCCTGCCCCCACCTAACAACTGTACATGTTTTTTCTCCATCAGCCCATCCCCCACAGCTATTTACCTTTTGTATCTCTTGACCCTCCCTCTTAGAATGTAAGCTCTATGAGCCCGATGCCCTCTGAGTCCTCCTGTAATATTTGGTATTGTAAATTGTACCGTCTATGCCCTTATGTTGTAAAGTTTCTGTGTAAACTGTTGGCCCTATATTTAAATCCTAGTAAAAATAATAATAATCAGCGGAGAGACCCCCCCCTCGCTGAGCAAGTGGAACTGCTGACAGGTCCCCATGTGTGTAAGGGGCCTAATACAGATCAGCTGGGGTCGGAGAAGACTAATGCCGAGTGCACACCATCAGGAAACAGATGGAAAATACCGCTTTTGAGGTGATCTTCGATAATCTGATCATTAGTACACAGCATTCGGAAGCTGATCACAACAATGCGAAATTATCCGAACAATACAATACAACACATTACATTACAGTACAATACAATACAATACATTACATTACAGTACAATACATAACAATACAACACATTACATTACAATACAATACATTACATTACAATACAATACACTACAATACAACACATAACAATACAATACAATACATAACAATACAATACAGTACAATACACTACAATACACTACAATACAATACACTACAATACTATACAATACAATACAGTACTATACAATACAATACAGTACAATACACTACAATACAGTACAATACAATACTATACAATACAATACAGTACTATACAATACAATACAGTACAATACACTACAATACAGTACAATACAATACTAATACAATACAATACAGTACAATACACTGCAATACAGTACAATACACTACAATACAATACACTACAATACAATACACTACAATACACTACAATACAATACAGTACAATACACTACAATACAATACAGTACAGTACACTACAATACAATACAATACAGTATGATACAATACAGTACGATACAATACAATATAGTACGATACAATATAGTACGATACAATACAGTACGATACAATACAATACAGTACAATACAATACAGTACAATACAATACAATACAGTACAATACAATACAGTACGATACAATACAGTACAATACGATACAATACAATACAGTACAATACAATACAGTACGATACAATACAATACAGTACAATACGATACAATACAATACAGTACAGTACAATACGATACAAAATACAATACAGTACGATACAATACAGTACAATACGATACAGATTACATACAGTACGATACAATACAATACAATACAGTACAATACAATACAGTACAATACAATACAGTACAATACAATACAATACAGTACAATACGATACAATACAATACAATACAATACAGTACAATACAATACAATACAGTACAATACAATACAATACGATACAATACAGTACAATACAGTACAATACAGTACATAACATTACAACATATGACATCAATTCTGAAATTGTATTCTGTTATACGAGAATTTTTGTAACTTTAGTGACCTCTTCATTTTCGATATGAAACTAGAAAGCAAAACAAACAAAAACCACGGGGCGATGATTTCTCCGATCTTCTCATCACGTGTGCGAGGCTTTAGTTCTAGCGAAACATACATTTCTTTCCAGCACTGGAGGAGTTAACAACAGGCGGGGGGTGGGGCAGGACTACATTTCCCGGCATGCAGCAGGTGAGGTGAGAGCCGGAAGTGGTGTTGGAAGGGATTGAATGATCAGAGAGGTGAGAGGAAAGTTCTGTGTTGTCTCCCTATGTCTGTGCCGGGTCTGTGCCGGGTCTGTGCCGGGTCTCTATATACAGGAGGGGAATTTACTAAACCTGGAGGGTGCAGAATCAGGTGCAGCTCTGTATAGAGACCAATCAGCTTCCAGGTTTTATTGTCCGAGCTTCATTGAACAATCTGAAGTTGGAAGCTGATTGGCTGCTGTGCAGAGCTGCACCTGATTCTGAGTGTTCTGGTTTTAGTAAAATCAACCCTAATGTATCGCTGTGAGGTTACAATGTATCGCCCTGACAGTACAATGTATCGCCGTGAGATTGCTACCTCAATACATTGTACTGTCACGCCGATACATTGTAACCTTACAGCGATACCTTGCTATGTATCGCCGTGACAGTACAATGTATCGCTGTCCGGGGGTGGACTGACAACTCACGGGGCCCCCGGGCAATAGGGGATCATGGGGCCCCTGTGTCCTTGCCCAAACTCAAAAAAGCCTATGAAAAAGGTACCAGGGGCCATCTCATGGGGCCCCCTACTGACCCCGGGCCCTCGGGCAGTGCTCGAGTCTCCAAATGGTCAGTCCGCCCCTGGCTGTGACAGTACAATGTATCGCCGTGAGGTTACACTGGGGATGATTTACTACAACTGAAGAGTGCTGAATCTGGAGCAGCTGTGCATGACAACCAATCAGCTTCCAAAGTTGCAGCGCCGGTCATACCGGTGCGATTTGAAATCTCATCTGATAAATGTGACTGTCAGCTTCTCTTCACGTGTGATTTGCTGCGTCGTGATTTCTAAAGTCGTTCCTGCGTGACGTTTTCAGCACTTTTGTTGCGATTTCACATACAGAGGATATAATGGGAATTGCAAGTCACAAGAAATCATTGAAAGTCTTCACAAGTCGCAGTGAGCCCCGGGGTCACACTGGATGCGACATGACGTGATTTGTATGCCGAGTGACTTGCTAATTGCATGTGAAGTTGCCCCCTATTGTCCGCTATTGGATCGGTCGGAGTCGCACCGATTTCTAAAGTAGCACATGCGCTGCTTCTAGTGTGATTTGCATAATGTCTTTGTCAGATGTCCTGCAAATCACACCTGAAATCGGCGTGTCATCCGACTCTGAAATGGTGCGACTTCACTGTAAGTCACAGGATTTCAGAGTCGGGCTTGATGTGAATGGAGGGTTAAGTCTTCAGAAATCGCACCTGAAACTGCGCTCAAATTGCGTGATTTTTAAGTCCCAGCTGTGTGACCGATGACTTATTGTGAAAGCTCAACTGAACAGGCTGAAGTTTTATACTTTTGACTATATACTGCGCCCCCCCCCCTGCAGCTGTGTACTGACATGCCCTCTGACCCCAGTATATACTGCCCCCCCAGCTGTGTAGTGACACACCCTCTGACCCCAGTATACACTGCCCCCCCCAGCTGTGTACTGACATGCCCTCTGACCCCAGTATACACTGCCCCCCCTAGCTGTGTACTGACATGCCCTCTGACCCCAGTATTTACTGCCCCCCCAGCTGTGTACTGACATGCCCTCTGACCCCAGTATTTACTGCCCCCCCAGCTGTGTACTGACATGCCCTCTGACCCCAGTATTTTACTGCCCCCCCAGCTGTGTACTGACATGCCCTCTGACCCCAGTATTTACTGCCCCCCCAGCTGTGTAGTGACACGCCCTCTGACCCCAGTATACACTGCCCCCCCCAGCTGTGTAGTGACACGCCCTCTGACCCCAGTATACACTGCCCCCCCAGCTGTGTAGTGACACGCCCTCTGACCCCAGTATACACTGCCCCCCCAGCTGTGTAGTGACACGCCCTCTGACCCCAGTATACACTGCCCCCCCAGCTGTGTACTGACACGCCCTCTGACCCCAGGATATACTACCCCCCCCCAGAGCTGTGTACTGACACGCCCTCTGACCCCAGCTCTCATGATCATTGACACTCCACGAGGGGAGATCTTGCACGGGGCACCGGTCCTAGGGAGACTGACAGTTGCTTTGTGTTTCTTCCATTTGTGAATGATTGCACCGACTGTTGTCACCTTCTCACCAAGCTGCTTGGCCATAGTTTGGTAGCCCAGTCCAGCCTTGTGTAGGTCTTCGATCCTGTTCCTGACATCCCTGGACAGCTCTTTGGTCTTTGCCGTGGTGGAGGGTTTGGAATCTGATGGTTTGATGGCTCCTGTGGACAGGTGTCTTTTATACAGGTAACACAATGAGATTAGCATCCCTCCCTTTAAGAGACTGCTTCTAATCTCAGCTTGTTACCTGTATGAGAGACACCTGGTAGCCAGAAATCCTGCTGAATGATAGGGGATGGAATCCTTCTTTCCCTCGTGAACATGCAGATCAGTCATCATTTGTTAGACACATTTCTGCTGAATTTGTTGTTGTATTCTGTCTCTCAGTGTTACACCGAACATTCCATTGTTAGACCGATCATTTCTGTGTGTGAGGGGCGAACATTCACCATCAGCCGGGGAGCAAATACACATTTCCTTCACTGTATATCATCGCCCCCCCCCCCCCCCCCCCCCCCAGCACAGTATATATTACTCCTCTGTACTGGAATTAAATTTGTGTCCTGTCTTGCCCCAATCACCTTGTGAGGCGTGAATACAGATATTAGTTGTCACCAGGACAGGAACTGAGTGTAAATCTTCCACTGGGGACACCTGTTCTGGTGACAGTGGATACCCCTCTTCAGCCAGCAGCCCCATGTGACTATTTCCAGCCTCTTGTAGGGTGATTGGCAGCAGCAGGAGCTGCAGTGCCTTCAGAGCAGCTGAGGGTTTCCAAAGCCGAGCGTCTTCTGTAGACTCTTCCCCAATCCCTCCAGGACACACCATTAGAAAGTATTTGATTCAATTTTTTTTTCTAATGAAAGTAGGGCTAAGTGTTGAATAAAGGCTTATCTAGATTTGCATTTGGGGGTGGTAAAACTAGGCAGATGAGCTGTGTTTTTAACCCCCCCCCCCCCCTTCTTATTGTCTGACAAACACTATTCAAATAAACCAACAGGACCATATCAATGGGCAACTGCTTTCATGGCTCATTTATACTTGCAGTTGGGGTGACGGAGGTTGAACTGTGTTTTTACTGCACCCTCCCCTCCCCACCCCCTTCCCCCCCCCTATTGTCCATTTTTTAAGAATACCACTGCAAGCAAGGGGGAAACCTCCCTGGCTGTCTATTTACAGTTCACCTTTTCGTAACATTTTACACTCTTTTTCAGGGTGTAACATGTTACGATATGACCAGCGCCCGATCCCCACTTTGATGACTAGCAGAGGATCTTCTCTCCTCTCGTTCGCTGTCAATTTTTTTTTTAAAAAAAGTGGCTGCGCGTCGCTCGGCCCACACGGCTGCGTCGCTCGGCCCACACGGCTGCGTCGCTCGGCCCACACGGCTGCGTCGCTCGGCCCACACGGCTGCGTCGCTCAATCACAGTCCTCTGTGAATGAGAGACTACAAGTCTCTACAGCCTTAGTGGCTGTCAGACTTTAGTCCTCAATGAACTAAAACAATGCTGTGGAGCGCCGTGGTAGGTCATTGAATCTTCCTGTTGGTATATCTGCTTCCCCCTACACCCCGTATATCAAGGAGATATACTGACAGATACAGAGAGACCTGTATGGTACCAGTGATCTGCTGATCTCTGGTGCAATGCTTTCCAGGCTCCTGCAGACAAAAATGATGAATGCACATTTTTTTACCTGCAAAAAAAATGTGCATTTTATTATTTTTTTTCTAAAAGGTGAACATATCCTTTTTAAACATGTTAAATTTACCTGCTCTGTGCAATGGTTTTGCACAGAGCAGCCCCAAACCTCCTCTTCTGGGGTCCTCCTGCTGGTGCTCCTGGCTCAACAGTGCTCTCCCCCACCCCCTGAGTGCCACCATAGCAAGCCTCATCATGGCAGCCTCATCAGCGCCCGTCAGTTTCCCATCAGGGGCAGCCGCGTCAATATCCCATCAGGAGCAGCCCCGTCAGCGCCCATCAATATTCCATCAGGGGCAGCCTCATCAGCGCCCATCAGTATGCCATCAGGGCAGCCTCATCAGCGCCCATCAGTATGCCATCAGGGCAGCCTCATCAGCGCCCCATCAGTATGCCATCAGGGGCAGCCCCGTCAGCGCCCATCAATATTCCATCAGGGGCAGCCCCGTCAGCGCCCATCAGTATCCCATCAGGGGCAGCCCATCGTCAGCAGCCCCCCCATCAGCGCCCATCATATCCCATCAGGGGCAGCCCCGTCAGCGCCCATCAGTATCCCATCAGGGGCAGCCCCGTCAGCGCCCATCAGTATCCCATCAGGGGCAGCCCCGTCAGCGCCCATCAGTATCCCATCAGTATCCCATCAGGGGCAGCCCCGTCAGCGCCCATCAGTATCCCATCAGGGGCAGCCCCGTCAGCGCCCATCAGTATCCCATCAGGGGCAGCCCCGTCAGCGCCCATCAGTATCCCATCAGGGGCAGCCCCGTCAGCGCGCCCATCAGTATCCCATCAGGGGCAGCCCCGTCAGCGCCCATCAGTATCCCATCAGGGGCAGGCAGCGCCCATCAGTATCCCATCAGGGGCGCCCCGTCAGCGCCCATCAGTATCCCATCAGGGGCAGCCCCGTCAGCGCCCATCAGTATCCCATCAGGGGCAGCCCCGTCAGCGCCCATCAGTATCCCATCAGGGGCAGCCCCGTCAGCGCCCATCAGTATCCCATCAGGGGCAGCCCCGTCAGCGCCCATCAGTATCCCATCAGGGGCAGCCCCGTCAGCGCCCATCAGTATCCCATCAGGGGCAGCCCCGTCAGCGCCCATCAGTATCCCATCAGGGGCAGCCCCGTCAGCGCCCATCAGTATCCCATCAGGGGCAGCCCCGTCAGCGCCCATCAGTATCCCATCAGGGGCAGCCCCGTCAGCGCCCATCAGTATCCCATCAGGGGCAGGTCAGCCCATCAGTATCCCATCAGGGGCAGCCCGTCAGCGCCCATCAGTATCCCATCAGGGGCAGCCCCGTCAGCGCCCATCAGTATCCCAGCAGGGGCAGCCCCGTCAGCGCCCATCAGTATCCCAGCAGGGGCAGCCCCGTCAGCGCCCATCAATATTAAAGCAGGGGCAGCCCCGTCAGCGCCCATCAATATCCCATCAGGGGCAGCATCATCAGCGCCCATCAGTATCCCATCAGGGGCAGCGTCATCAGTGCCCATCAGTATCCCATCAGGGGCAGCCCCGTCAGTGCCCATCAGTATCCCATCAGGGGCAGCGTCATCAGTGCCCATCAGTATCCCATCAGGGGCAGCGTCATCAGTGCCCATCAGTATCCCATCAGGGCAGCCTCATCAGCGCAGCGTACATCAGTGAAGAATAAAAATTACTTATTTGCAAAAATTTTTTAACAGAAACAGACTTTTTTTTTCAAAATTTTCAGAATGCTAAAAATTTTATGAGTACAGTGTTGCATGACCGCGCAATTGTCATTCAAAGTGCAACAGCGCTGAAAACTGGCCTGGGCAGGAAAGGGGTGAAAGTGCCCGGTATTGGAAGTGATTAACATTTTTGCCACTACAGAAGACCAGCACTTATATTGGACAGTGAAGAGTTGGATGGTAAGGAGACCCGGTTGAGCTTACACCTATAAATCCGTGGCCATATTCGGCAGTATGGTATTTGTAGCGTTCCACATTTTGCCATTTTACCAATTGTTAGTGCTATGGTACCATGTGCATTGGACTTCCATTGATGGGCCAATAACCCTTCCGGCTCCCACTGAATACCCGGCAGCTGCTGAAGTTGTCTCGGCGTTGACCGCTCTTCGAAGGAACTCCGAAAGTCAAAGGCAACCCTTGTAGCTCCTCCCCTCATTATAAGTGCTTCCTCCGACACAAGCTCCGACAGTGGGGACCATTTCCCTACAGCTCCTCCCTTCCCGCTTTCAGCATTGTTACTGCTTTCTTCGACAAATTAGTCTTGACATGCCAACCCCTACAGCTCCTCCTCCTCCTCCTTCATAGATTCAACAAGTTAATCAAATCCTTTATTAATAATATGGTTCAAGAGAGGACAACTCCATGCTGGACGATGGCATTGGGCCATTCATTTTAAATATCCTTTGCTTCTGCCTAAATTATCCGCGAAACTGTCGAAATTGGCCAACGGCATTGTTGGCCCCATATTTGGTGACCTTGGTCTGCATGCATTGCAAGAAAACCACTGCTTCCACTTTGGCGCCAAGTATGATTAGCCCCTTCCCTTGCCCCTCCCCTCACCAATTTTGGAAAGTTCCCAGGTATGCTTTTCTACTCTCCCCTCCTTGTGATTTATTGATGAACTGTATACAGTGTATGGAGGGGTTGTCCTTTTGGGTCACTGACGTTCCTTTTGGGATTGCATATATAAACTTTAGAAGTGGGAACCACACATGTTATTGGTCATGTCCCCCTCCCATCTCCTCCCCTCCCCTCCCCTCTATGGACATAGACACTGATCAGTCATAATATTATGACCATATAAATAAAAAGTAAATAAAATGATCCACAAGTGACAGTCTGTGAAGGTCTAAGTGAAGCTAGCATCAATCAAGATCCAGTTGTGCCACATGGAACTTCCTGTCTGTGACAGACCGGAAGTTCCATGTGGCACAAAGAGGAGACATTGGTGGAAGTGGCAGCAGAGGAGCGATTCATTTTTAGAGCCCTTTGGATCCAGCCCATTACAAGTATCCAGAGAGGGGAGTTCCTGACATAGAGACTTCCACATCTTCCCACCCCTTAAAGGGGCCTCTGGCTGACTGGATCCGTTACCATCTGTGAGCTCCAACAGCACCGCCTGTATCCAGAGGGAGGATTATCCTTGACCAGGATCACATCCGACTCCTCGAGGGGACCTCTACTGATTTATTCAATGCGTATTAACATTACGCATCTGGTGAGTGCGTATTCCTACCACACTATTTGGGAGCACCGACACTGGATCTTGATTGATGCTAGCTTCACTTAGACCTGCACAGACTGTCACTTTTGGATCATTTTATTCATTTATTTTTTATTTATATGCACTAATTATGTATTCTTACTAGCGCTGCACTTTATTATATATTTTATTGATGAGGTTTTTTTATTGGTTACCTTTAGTGCAATAGCTGCTACCCCTAGAGCGCTCACTTTTATTTCCATTTTTTTATAATATTATGACCACCCACCACAACCCTTCAAAGCAAGGACTCCACTGTCAGGGCAGGAACGCTGGAGTGGGCAGGCAGGCCTATGGTATGGTCACGCTGCGACTGACGACAGCCACTACCCACAGACCAGAGTCCCTCAGGGCGCGGAGTCTAAGCCCCAGGCTACCCTTCACCAGGGCCCCTGATGGTGGGGATGGACTTGACGCAGCCTGAGACCAGGTCGCGGCCCCCGAGTGACCCCAGCTGCGATAACGACTGCCGCCAATGGCGTACAGCTGGTGGGAGCTAGATGGGAACACGAGTAGAGTAGTCAGACAACCCGGGTCAAGAACAACGGAGCAGACAGTACTAGACGGTAGGCAAAGAATACTCAGGTCACGGGCCGGGTTCAGCAAAGGGAGGTCCGGTAAAGGGTTAACACAGAGAGTAGTCTTGTCCAAGCCGAGTCGGTTACCAGGAGAGCAATGGGAACAACACAAGAGCTTGCAACAGGGCAACATACAGGACACAAGTGCAGAGCACACTTGCAGACAGCAGGTTTAAATGTGCTCAACCACACCCTTCTGAGGAGGAGCCGCAGAAGTCTGAAGGCATAAAGGTTCCCACCATGCTTTGCAGAAAACCAAGATGGATGCCAGCTCATGGAGATGCACAAGCTCTGAAGAAAGGTAGGACCTTGACATCCACTAGACCTACGAAGGTACGCTGTGGTATCTGGCACCAAGCCATCAGTAGCAGATCCTTTAATTCTTGTAAGCTGTGAGATGGGACCTCCATGGATTAGACTGGTTTTTCCAGCACATCCCATAGATGCTCGATAGTTTTGAGATTCTGGAAAAATTGGAGTCCAAGTCAACACTTCAAACTCGTTTTGTTCCTCAAACTATTTTTGAATTCATCAGACCAGGCCACCTTCTTCCATTGCTCTGTAGTCCAGTTCTGATGCTCTCGTGCCCATTGTAGTTGCTTTTGGCTGTGAACACAGGTCAGCATGGGCACCCTGACCAGTCTGCGACTACGCAGCCCCAGGCCTTGACAAATCCCAGGCACCAGGTGGCCATGGCGACTAGAAATTGTGTCCTGGTGCCTGGGCTTTTGTCAGCCGTCCACTGTCAGGCGCCGCTTCACTGATCCAGGGATTTGAAGTCCCTATGCCTCAATCTCCTATCCGTACCACCCACCACACAACCCTTCCAAGCATGGACTCCCACTAGACCTACTAAGGCATGTTGTGGTATCTGGCACCAAGCCGTCAGCCGTTCCATTAATTCTTTGAAAGCTGTGAGGTGGGACCTCCATGGATTAGACTGTTTTTTTCAAGCACATCCCATAGATGCTCGATTTAGGTTTGAGATCTGGAAAAATTGGAGCCCAAGTCAACACCTCAAACTTGTTGCGTTCCCCAAACTATTCTTGAATTCATCAGACCAGGCCATCTTCTTCCATTGCTCCGTGGTCCAGTTCTGATGCTCGCGTGTGCATTGAAGTCACTTTTGGCTGTGAACACAGGTCAGTATGGACACCCTGACCAGTCTGCGACTACGCAGCCCCAGGCCTTGACAAATCCCAGGCACCAGGTGGCCATGGTGACTAGAAATTGTGTCCTGGTGCCTGGGCTTTTGTCAGCCGTCCACTGTCAGGTGCCGCTTCACTGATCCAGGGATTTGAAGTCCCTACGGTTCAATCTCCTATCTGTACCTCTTACTGTACGAATACATTAAGGGGCATTCTAATTGGTCAGCATCTTCAAATGAACGGTGCTAAACAATCCGAACCTATGTAGGTCACCCTGTCAGTGTTGGGATTTCCGGAGGGGTTTCAAATCCCTGGCCGGGTGAAGCAGTGTCCTGGTGCCTGACAGCCATACACAACAAACCGCAATGCTCTGTGTGATCTGACACCTTTCTATCAGAACCAGAATTCATTTTTTTCAGCAATTTGAGCCCCAGTAGCTCTTCTATTGGATCGGACTACACAGATCAGCCTTCCCCCCCCCCCCACCTCCATTGATGAGCCTTCACCCCCACCTCCATCGATGAGCCTTCACCCCCTTCCCCTACCTCCATCGATGAGCCCTCACCACCTCCCCCTACCTCCATCGATGAGCCTTCACCACCTCCCCCTACCTCCATCGATGAGCCTTCACCACCTCCCCCTACCTCCATCGATGAGCCTTCACCACCTCCCCCTACCTCCATCGATGAGCCTTCACCACCTCCCCCTACCTCCATCGATGAGCCTTCACCACCTCCCCCTACCTCCATCGATGAGCCTTCACCACCTCCCCCTACCTCCATTGATGAGCCTTCACCACCTCCCCCTACCTCCATCGATGAGCCTTCACCACCTCCCCCCACCTCCATCGATGAGCCTTCACCACCTCCCCCACCTCCATCGATGAGCCTTCCCCCCCCCCCCCCCCCACCTCCATCGATGAGCCTTCACCCCCCCCCCCCCCCCACCTCCATCGATGAGCCTTCACCCCCCCCTCCCCCACCCCCAATGATGCACCTTCAGCCTCCCCATAACCGTGTTGCTGGTTGGTCAGTTCTCCTTCCTTTTCCTTGGACCCCTTTTGGTTGGTCCTGACCACTGCAGACCGGGAACATCCCGCGAGAGCTGCAGCTTCGGAGTTTACTCTGACCCAGTCAACTAAACATTACAATTTGCTCCTTGTCAAGTCCCTCAAATCCTTGCACTGTTTTTTTTTTTTTTTTTTTTTTTTTTTTTTATATTTTTTTTATCTGCTTTCAACTTCAAGGACAACATGTACATTTGCTGCCTAACATTTCCCACCCACTTTCAGATATCTTTGTAACAAGATAATCAGTGTTACCTGTCAGTGGTCATAATCTTATGGCTGATTGGTGTATATGATATGGGGGGGGGGGGGGGGGGGGGGGTTGATACTGATAAGCATTTCTACAATAAAGTAGACAAACTGACTTTATTATATCTTTCTTGTAGCTTTTGTGATTCCATCCCGCTGATTTATCCAGTTGGAAGTTTAGAAATGTCCCCAGATTACATCACTGACCACCTGCACAGTGACCACAGTTGGCCGCCCTTTGTGCTGCGCTGCTGTAGGCAGGAGCCTGGTGTGTCTACATACTTACTAGTACAACCGGTTGGGCAGCCTGTCGCCTCTTCCGTGTTCCTGTGTTTCCCTTTTCCTGAATGACTTGTAGGTGTGTATGTGGCTATTATTCTCAGTGTTTGTGTACATCTTTCCGCCTCAGCCTCATGCTTTGCTGGGTTTTTTCGCCTTCCAAAAAACTCTTTTATTTAAGGATAGCGATCCTATGAAGCCATTTGTTAGCAGAGTTGTTTGGCTCCTTTTTAAATCATAATAATAACAGAAATCCCCCAAATGGCCGGATCAGAAGTTGGAATGTTCTGCCTTGGTACAGACACACGAGGTGACACACACGGGACAAAATGCCAATTAAAGGGTAATTTCCCACATCTGTGGCTTTTTACATTGTAATTAGTGTCAGTGTATAAATAGTCCATGAGTTTATTATCTCTCATGTGGAAGCACTGAGCAGGTTAGATACTGAGTCTTCCCCCGGGGCGCCCCAGCGCGGTTGTCTTTTCCCCCCCCCCCTCCCCCGGGTGCGCTCCAGTGCAGTCACCCCCCCCTCAACCGGGTGCGCTCCAGTGCAGTAACCCCCCCCCCCTCACCCGGGTGCGCTCCAGTGCAGTTGCCTTCCCCCCCCCCTCCCCCAGGGGGCGCTCCAACGCAGTCATCTTCCCCCCCCCCTCCCCCAGTAGCTCTCCAGCACAGACGTCTCAACCCCCCCCCCCCCCCGAGGTGTTCCAGCACGGTAGTCTTCCCCCACCCCCCTCCCCCGGGGGGGCACCCAGCATGTTCATCAGCCCCCAACCCCCCCCCCCCCTGAGGTGTTCCAGCACGGTAGTCTTCCCCCACCCCCCCCCCCCCGGGGGGGCACCCAGCATGTTCGTCAGCCCCCAACCCCCCCCCCCCCCCGTCGAGGCGTTCCAGCACGGTAGTCCCCCCAGGGGGCCCCCAGCGCGGGTCGCCTTCCCTCCCTCCCTCCCCCTGGGTGCGCCCCAGCGCAGTCACCTTCCCCCCCCCCCCTCCTCCCCCCAGGGGCACTCCAGTGCAGACGTCTTTCTCCCCCCGAGGCGTTCCAGCACAGTAGTCTTTCCCCCCCTCCCCCCGGGGGGCCCCCCCAGCATGGTCGTCTCCCCCCCTCCCCCGGGTGCGCTCCAGCGCAGTTGCCTTCCTCCCCCCTCCCCTAGGGGCATTCCAGCGCAGATGTCTTTCTCCAATCACCCCCCCCCGAGGCGTTCCAGCACAGTAATCTTTCCCCCCCCTCTCCCCAGCGCAGTCGTCTTCCCCCCTCCCCCGGGTGCGCTCCAGCGCGGTCACCTTTCCCCCAGGGGCACTCCAGCGCAGTCTTCTTTCTCCATCCCAAGGTGTTCCAGCACGGTCGCCTCCCCCCACCCTCCCCTGGGTGCACTCCAGCGCAGTGGTCTTCCCCCCCCAAGGGCACTTTAGCGCAGTCGCCTTCCCCCCCCTCCCCCAGGGGCGCTCCAGCACAGTAGTATCCCTCCCCCTTCGGGCGCTCCCTGGAGCTGTCTCTTGGCATCCTCGTGTACAATACAGGGCTGCTAACCCCAAGGCTTTGCGGGAACAGTTACATGGATGAAGGAGAAGGTTTCCTACCCTTCCTGTCCACCAGCCAAAGCAAAGTGAGGGAATCCCCATTTGTCACCAGAACTGGAAGAATTCCCCTCTATTCCTGTTGCAGTGACAACCCAAAATTGGGGATTTTCTTTCACTTTCAATGATATTGATAAACAGGAAAAATAAGAGGGGTTGACTCTCCCTAACGGGGTCACAGACCGCAATAAATTCCCAGCAGGGGTTCTAATCCATCTCCACCCGTTCCAGAATTATCAAATGTTTTCCCCTCAGTTATATATGAAGTGGAACTCCGCTTTTATGAGAAATCGGCAAATGAAAAAATATAAAAAATAATCTAGTGTATACAATTTCTACACAAGTCGTATTGTAATGGAATGTTAATAAAAATGACCGTTCCTTTCCAATCTGCAGCGCTGTGATTTTCTCTATAAAATGCAATAAGGTGGCCTGGAGGACTTCTGTATATAGAGCGCCATCCAGATACAGCATGTCATTTCCTCCTTGTGTCAGATTTTGGGCATCCCCTGCAACAAATATATCATTTTATGGTGAGATACTCCCAAAAGGGAAATCCGGTCTAAAGGGATGCAGACCCTGCCACTTTCCTCATTAGAACCCTGCAGGTGCAGCAGCTGATTGATAATTTGTAAAGTCACTTCCATGCACATTCACTCTGCACATGGACACAGACAAACAAACCGCAATTTAGAATAACAAAATGTAGAAATCTGCAACAAAGTGTAACATCTCTGCAATGTACATGGATCACCCAGAGGGGAGAGTTTTTTTTTTTTTTTCTCAACAAAAGAACAAAAGTGGACTTGCTCTTTGACCACTTGCCCTCCAGAGGATTTCCCCCCCCCCCCCCCCTTCCTGACCAGGCCATTTTTTTGTATTCTGCTCCGTGTCTTTGCTGAAAAAAAAATTCCAATACGTGTAAATTAATCGGTTTACATGAAAGTTATAGCGTTTATAAATGGGGTGTGTATATATATACTTTATTTTTATTTTTTTTTATCTAGTAATGGTGACGATCAGCGGCATCCCCAGTGACACCAATACGGTGATCAGTGCTAATAAAAAAAAAGCACTGACACTGTACTAATGGCACTGGGCAGGAAGGGGTTAACATCTGGGGCGATCAAAGGGTTAACTGTGTGCTGTGTGTTTTATTAGGGAGACATACTGTGCAGAGAAATACAAAGCAGCATGTCCTTGCTGGCAGGAGAGAGAGCTGTGCTGTTTATACACAGATCTCTCCCTTGTCAGCCTTGCTGACGATCACTCGGCCCGGCCAGCAAACCCACTGATTGACATCCTAGCAGCGAGAGTAGGGGGGGGGGGGGGGTGTGTGTGTGTGTGTGTGTGTGTGTGTGTGTGTGTGTGTGTGTGTGTGTCGAAAGTTTGGGCACCCCAGCTAAAAATGTCTATTAATGTGCATAAAGATGGAAAAAGCTCCAAAAGGCATCAAATTACAGATTAGACATTCTTATAATATTTCAACAAAAAAAGTTAGATTTTATTTCCATCATTTACACTTTTCAAAAATAACAGAAAACAAAAAAATGGCGTCTGCAAAAGTTTGGGCACCCCTGCAGAATTTATAGCATGCACTGGCCCCCTTTGCAAAGCTGGGGACCTGCCAGTGTCATGGATTGTTCCTCAATCATCGGTCTGGAAGACCAGGTGATGTCAATCTCAAAGGGTTTAAATGCCCAGACTCATCTGACCTTGCCCCAACAATCAGCACCATGGGTTCTTCTAAGCAGTTGTCTAGAAAACTGTAGAAACTGAAAATAGTTGACGCTCACAAAGCTGGAGGAAGGCTATAAGAAGATAGCAAAGCGTTTTCAGATGTCTCAATATCCTCTGTTCGGAATGTAATTAAGAAAATGGCAGTCATCAGGAACAGTGGAAGTTAAAGCAAGATCTGGAAGACCAAGAAAAATATCAGGGACAGAACAGCTCGCAGGATTGTGGAGAGAAAAACAATTCAAAAACCCAGGGGGGGTGGGACTGCACGATCCCTCCAGAAAGATCTGGCAGACGCTGGAGTTGTGGTCACTATTCCACTATAAAGAGATACCTTGTACAAATATGGTCTTCATGGAAGGTGGGGTCATCAGAAGAAAACCTCTTCTACTTTCGGGTGAGGGGGGGGGGGTTAAAACAAAAAAATTCATTGTTTGAACGTGGGGGGTTTTGCAAAATAAACATATAGACCGTTGGGTGGGCCTGAGCATTTTGGGGCAAGTTTACGTTGGGGGAGTTAGGGGGGTGTACCTTTGGGCGGGATGAAGGTTTGGCTGTGGGGGGTGGGGGGGGATTTGAGGTGGGGTTTATTGGCATGGGGTTTTGGGGTAGTACGTTTTGGCGGGGGGGTGGGTGGGTTGTTGGGCACTCAGGACCGGGGACTTGAATGGATATTTTGTCCCCAACTGTTAGCGTTAGGTTGGGGTGGAAGGGGTACAAGAATTTAATGGAAATTGCTTTTTGGAGGGGAGGTTTTTTTTTTGTTGAGAGATTGAGGGGGGGGGGTGCAGTTTTGGGATGGGGGTAAGGCGGGATTTCATGCTTTGGGGTTGGGGTGTGCCAGCCAGTGGCCAGGAGGGAGTCATCTCTCACGAGTAGAAGGAAAAAAAAATGGATTCAATAAAATTAATGCAGCAAATTTGTGGATGACTGTAACTTGATGCCATCTGGTGGGGGAAAAAAGCTGAAGGTTAAAGAGAGGGATGATGGGGCTTCTTGGGGCGGCTGGGGGGGGATTGGAGTAACAGGGGGTTGCGGGGGGGGGAATCCTGGTGGAAAACAACACACTCTCGAAATGGGGAGGCCGGGGGGGATTATAAGGATCAAGGAGGGGGTTAAAATCGGAATAGGTTTTGCCGGGGCTAGGGGCCTTCACATGGCCTTCTGGGGACATTTGACCTCACTCAACATCCATTGAAAATCTATGGATAGGACCTTAAAAGAGCAGGCGTGCGTGACAGACAGCCCAGAAATCTCAAAGAGAGCTGGAAGGACTTTTGTAAGGGAAGAATGGTGGGCAAAGATACCTCAATGGGTAACAAGAATTGAAAAAGACTCTTGGCTGGCTACAAAAAGCGTTTTACAAGCTGTTGATACTTGCCAAAGGGGGTAGTTTAGGGGGGGCAGTACAAGATATTAACTGGGCTGAGGGGGTGCCCAAAAACTTTTGCAGACGCCACGCTTTTTTTTTGTTTTCTGTTACTTTTTGAAAGTGTAAATGATGGAAATTATAAATCTAACTCGTTTTTGTTGACATATTCCAAGAATGTCTAATCTGTAATTTTGCATGAATTGGGCATAAAATGTGCTCTGAAAGTCATCATCTAAGTCACACAACAAATAGAAGAACACAGTCTGCTGAACATAAATACTACACAAAACATTAGATGTTGCCATGGTTTAATTGCACATAACATGTAAACATTCACAGTGCAGGGAGGAAAAAAGTATGTGAGGCCCTAGCTTAATGACTTCTCCCAGAGCTAATTGGAGCCAGGAGTGAGCCACCTTGACTCCAATCAGTGTGATGATATTGGGATGTTGTTGCTGACAGCTGTCCTGCCCTTTAAAAAAACACACACCTGTTTTGGGTTTACTGGTTTCAAGAAGCACTGTCTGATGTGATGTGAACCATGCCTGCGCAGAAAAGAGCTCTCAGAAGACCTACGATCAAGAATTGTTGACTTGCATGAAGCTGGAAAAAAGGGTTACAAAAGTATCTCCAAAAGCCTTGATGTTCATGTGTCCACGGGTAAGACAGACTGTCTACAAATGGAGAAAGTTTAGCACTGTTGCTACTCTCCCTAGGCGTGGTCGTCCTGTAAAAATGACTGCAAGAGCACAGCGCAGAATGCTGCATGAGGGTAAAGAAGAATCCCAGAGTGTCAGCTAAAGACCTACAGAAATCTCTGGCACATGCTAACATTTTTGTTGACACACATCTACAAATAAGGAAAAAACATTAAACAAGAATGGAGTACATGGGAGGACACCACGGAGGAAGCCATTGCTGTCCAAAAAGAATATTGCAGCACGTTTGAAGTTTTGCAAAAGAGCACCTGGATGTTCCACAGCACAGCACTACTGGCAAAATATACTGTGGGACAGATGAACAAGATTGAGTTGTTTGGGAAGAACACACAACACTACTATGTGTGTGGAGAAAAAAAAAGGGCACAGCACACCAACAACATCAAAAACCTAATTCCCCACTGTAAAAAACATGGCGGAGGGAGCATCATGGTTTGGGGGCTGCTTTGCTGCCTCAGGGCCTGGACGGATTGTTGTCATTGATGGAAAATGAATTCCAGAGTTTTATCAAGACATTTTTGCAGGAAAATGTTGACTACAACGTATCTAGACCATCTGTCCGCCAACTGAAGCTCCGCAGGAGGGATGGGTGATTGAGCAACAGGGACAATGACCCAAAGCATACAAGTAATTCAACAAAAACAATGGCTGCAACAGCACAGAATACGCCTTCTGGAGTGGCCCAGTCAGAGTCCTGACCTCAACCCGATTGAAATGCTGTGGCATGACCTTAATAGAGAAAGGAGAGGCGATTCACACCAGACATCCCAAGAATATTGCTACACTGAAACAGTTTTGTGAAGGGGGGAGTGGTCCAAAATGGGACTCCAGATCGTTGTGCAGGTCTGATCTGCAAAACTACAGGGAAACGTTTGGTTGAGGTTATTGCTGCCAAAGGAGGGTCAACCAGTTATTAAGTCCAAAGGTTCACATACTTTTTCCTCCCTGCACTGTGAATGTTTACATGTTATGTGCAATTAAACCGGGGGGGGGCAACATCTTAATGTTTGTGTGTAGTATTATGTTTCAGCAGTTCTGTGTTCTTCTATTTTTGTGGACTTAGGATGACGTTCAGAGCACATTGTTTATGGCCCAAATTCATGCAAAACTCCACGTTAATCCCAAGGGGGTTCACATACTTTTTCTTGCAACTATATATATTGTGTGTGTGTGTGTGTATTGTATGTAGGGGATGCGGTCGGGGGTATGGTATGTATGGTATGTAATGTATGTATATAATGTGTGTATATTATTGTTCTTTTTGTCCTTGATGTAACAAGCAGTCAAGTTTCTTGCACTGTGGGGGGGATCCAACTCCACGGGGGTGTGGTGGGGGGGGGGGGGGGGGTGGGGTGGGGGTGGGGCTGTTTGGTGAGGGGCATTTTGTTTATAGACTCGGAATTTTTGTGCATTTTGTAATCCGGACTTTTGGCGGCCACCATTTGACTGCATTTTCGAAATTTCAACAGAAACCAAGCCTTCAATTTTAACTTCGTGTTGCTCCAGAAAAGAAATTTCGTGGCCAAGAATGTTTCGTTTCTTTCCAGGTCACACACTCGCAGATCGCTCATTTCTTTTTCTATTTATATTTAATCGTACGGATTTCTCCCATCATTGATTCGAAATTTAGTTTGTTTTTCAAAAAAAAATCTCCATTAAACACTCCCGATCCACTCAAAAATTCGATGGACACATGAAAATTGGCTGTGTTTCTGTGACCCACTAAATGGTGCAAAATTTATAGGAAAATTCTTAGAAAAGATTTTCGAAAGAAAATTCTTTCAGAAATTTTGACCCGTGTATGACCGGCATTTAGTCTTCAAAGCAGAACTAAAACTGTATCTGAAAATGGGGAAAGCAAGTAAATCTAATCTGCCTTCCAATCTATTTTCTAATGCTAGGAGATCGGGATTACAAATGGTTCTTGTTGATTGACCCGAGTTTAAATTCGGCTTTAATTATTCCTGTAATTCCTGATGTTTGCTCTGGAAGGCGGAGCTTTTTTTTTTTTATGGTCCTTCATTGCTCTTGAGTGGAAGGAAACTGAATTGTTATGTCTGTTATCTTTTCTTTTTTTCAATGAAGGGCAGATAAGATGTCGGAGAAGAAGCCAAAGAGGATCCTGGTTGACCGGTGGTTCCCGGGGCCTGGTTGGGGAAGGCTATTGAGAAGGTGGTGAAGGACGGAGAGGGACGTCCTGATGAAGAATGGGATCTTGTGTGGCCTCCAAGGTCATGCCGATCTGAAGTTGAGAATAAAAAACATTTAATATTTTTATGATTTATTCATGGATTAATTGGATATATGGATTTATTTACTGTAGCAATACGAGAAGAGAGGACTGTTAGAGACTTTGCAAGGCGGTATCAGGGAGACAGCCAAGGACTGCAAACATGGAGGCACTTTGGAGAGTACATCAAACTGCATCCCCTTTACTTAGGCAGGGGGAAACCGCTGGCTGTTGGGGCCTTGAGGGCCACAGCATAGGTATGAAAGGGTCGCATTATTCTCCAGCTGCAGATATTCTAAAAGGATTTCCGCACCACCATACAGGTCTTAATTAATTTGTAAATTTTTGTTTATTAAATATCTTACCAAACAACATAATTAAAAAACATTTACATATATACAGAATAAAAAAAATACAAAGTTAAAAAAAAAGATAAAAAAAATAAATGATTAATAATATTTAAACAAAAATGGCTTACTTCAGCATAAAAAGCACAGAAAAACAATCCTATTTTACTATTATCCTCTTGTATAATGTATCTCAACAAAGCCGACCGTCACCTAAACGACCCCGAGGCTAAGAAACGGATTAAACATTGATCCACATGCATGCCGCTTTTTAAAAACAAAAAAAAAAAAAATCTGATCTTACAAAAAATTTAGAGGACGTGATGAAGGACAGAAAGAGAAGCCACGCCCCCCAGAGACTGACAGGACAGCATGCTACTGGGGACCTGACATTCTCTCCACACCTTTGTCCAGGCTCCTGGCCACCACAACTGTTCTTCTCAGACCCCGAATCTTCCCAACCTCACCTAGGAATTGTTGTGCACCACCACCTCGACAGAAGGACTTTTTTGCGAATGGTAAACTGACACCGTGCATTCCAACGTGTAGTAATCAGACTACTAAGGCTATTACTAGGAAAAAGTCTCAAAATCAATGTCACGTGTGAGTTTGAAAGGCCCCGTTAAGACCCCCACACTCCTCGTAACTCAAGTGGAAAGGATCCCCAGAGCCCCACCACCCGCTTGTAGATTTATATTGAAGGAGCACTGAAGCAAAAAAATGGTCCATCGTCCCTCCAAAACCCCCCCCCACTCTACCCCTTTGGAAAACCACGGGTTAGGTCTTATTATTGTAGTACCCTTAGTTTTTTCTT
>CATNWA010002708.1:0-18703 GCA_951230385.1 Staurois parvus
TGGGCAGCCCAAAGGGGCCTGTAGGGGGGAGCAATGTTCCCGGGAACCCAGGGGTCGCACGGGGCACCGGGGCGCCCCACGCGCAAAAAACACAGATGCGCATTAGGGGGGCCCGGGGAAATTTGGACCTTTGGGAACCCCCGTCAACCGTGGCGGCCCCCGCATGGGGCACCACGGGTTGCAGACATGCGCCTGACACCAAAGACAGCGCAGCGCACACTAATTAAACTGGCCCCTTTTGGCATACTCAAATTGGGCCGTAAAGGGGGTTTTCCCGTGTTCCGGGGCCCTTCTGTTTTCCCCGGGGGATTCCTTTTTGGCCCCCACCAAGGGCCTTTACCCTTTATTCTGTTTACCCCTCTCCGCCCTGACCCCTGGGTCCCTTTGTCCAATTTTCCCGCCTGATCCTGATTATCTGACCCCCCGTTTTGGGGAACCTTTCCTGGACCCAATTTCCCCTTTAGCCCCGGGTGCTCTGTATTGGGCCCGCCTTCGCTGTTTTCCGACCCGGCCTTGCTGACCTCGCTGTCCTCTCCCAATTTCCCTCCATCCCGCACGATCCATTCCCTCCTGCACCATTTCCCTCCATCCCTGCTCCCCGGGTCCATCGCTACTGCCAGGTCTGCTCCGCCCTTCACACAGCTCATACCCACAAATTTCCAAATCAATTTTCTCTAAACCACACTAAAGTTTCTCGGGGGCCGTGACCTGGTCTCAGTCCCGCTCCTTCCCCCCCATCAGGGGCTTTTTGTGAAAAAACAGTCCGGGGCTTAGACTCCCCCCGCCCTGGGGAATCCCGGTCCTTTGGGTTCCCCTAGACCTTACCAAACTGGGAATGAAAAGGGACCTTGGACCAAAGTTCGGCCCGGGGGCTTTTTAAAATTTTTTGATGCCCTCCTTCGGGATCTTTGGGTGGGCCCGTGACCTTTTGGTCATCACCCAACCAAATGTCACTCCCACAGGGGAGGGGAGGGGGGATGATTGGAGGGGGAAGTCTGCTTTTGGGGGTTTAGAGTTTGGGACAACAAAGAAGAAATTTAAAAACAAAATGGAAGGACCCCGCATCCAACTTGTGTCACAAATTTCTACAATGATAAAATTTCTTTTTATTCTTTTTTACAGCTTAAACCCCTTTCCCTTTTCCCCAAAAACGTTTTTTTTAACAACCCCACTCATTACTTCCCCTTTTTCCCTTTCCTTTTGGGGGGCCCCAAGCCCCATGTTCCAAATATTTTACAATGACTAGAACCTTTCCCCTCAAGGGGGGCTAAACTTATGGGAATTTTACTAATACTTTTTGCTTTCTCATGGGGCACCCGCCCCCGGTGGTGAAATTTTAGGGAACCCCCCTAATCAAAAAGTAACAAAGGGGCTTTAAAAGGTTTAGCACTTTTGCTTGCATTACTAGGGTCATTGGTTTTAATCCCAACCATAAACCCCTCCTGGGGTTTGCATGTTTTTCCCTTCCCCTTTTGGGGTTTTCCTTTTCCCCCACTCCAAAACAAAACTGGGGTTAATTTGGTTTTCCCGTCTAAAATGGGCCCCAAGCATGGATGAAAAGTTTAGTTAGGGGAAACCCTTTAAATTTTGGGACTCCTTGAGGGGTTGGGGCCTATTTGAATGTAAACAATTTTGAAAAAAATTAAATCACCCGGGGTAAAAATTGACAGCACTAAGTAAGTAAACCCCCAATAATAAAAAATACTTTGCTGGGGGGTAGGCCCATCCCAAACTCTTTTAGAAAGCATTTTAACACCTTTCCCTTTTTCCAGGGTTTTAATGCTCCCCCTAAACCACTTATGCCAACCATGAAAACCACCCAAAAAAGACTGGATTTGGGAGCCTCAGTTGGGGTCACCAATTTCTTTAAAACCTTTTCTCCCCCACACACCAAAGGGGAAAAAGTCCCCCTTTTTTTACCCCCTTTTCTACGGGCCCTAACTTCCAAATTGGGGACAATTAAAATAAAACCATAACACATATTGTTCAGGGTCGAACCTTATGCCTTTTGATAACTTTCATCAAAAATATAATAAACCATGTAATTATTTGTTTAAATATTTGCAGCTTTCTCATGCGTGTCCCCTCAATGTAGATAATTGTCTTATATTGTTGTCAATTTGATTTGTTCTTCTGTAAATTTTTTCTACTCTTCCTATCTAATCAGTCTCTAAAGTAAAAAGGTAGCTGACATACCAGACATACCAGAATGGATTATGAGGATTGATGAACATTTGGGACATGCCCTTTAAACAATTTGTGTCTGTCAAGGATAAGCTGATCCAATTCATGCTTCTCCACAGACTTATGCACTCCCCAAAGGCTCCAAAACTTTAACCTTGCCTTATCCTCTGCCTTTTGGTGATGTGGGCACAATGTTTGGGGCCTTTTCAAATATTTGGGGCTTTTCCCAAAATACCTCACAATTCTGGATGGAAATAATGGATTTAAGTACAGAAGCTTTACCCACCTAAAAATCTCCTAAAACCGCCATTTGGGTCTAGTGGAAGATATGGTCCCTACTGTGCTGAAAGGGACAAATTTCCTAGGACTACTGCATTTCTATGCCAAAAGGCTATTACAATGAACTGCAAAAATGCACTGCCCCCTTTTAAACTCCTTTTGGAATCATTTGGAAACTTAAAAACTTCCTCTATATCAGAAATACATATGAAAACAGGGTTAAAAGAAAAAGTTCAGCATTGTTTGGACAAAATGGCTAAAGAGCCATCCACTGCTACAGATTCAGCCCTTTGATCTCTTACATGGGCTTATATTGAGCCTGAACGGAATCCACTTATAATTTGTCTTCCCAGGGGAACCCTAACACAAGGAAAGTTATGATCCACCCACTATCACTATTCAAGCCCGTGGTCCAGTACTGAACCACTAATTTTGTTTTTACACTGTTTTAACTTAGTCACAAATTGTCATCACATTTGGGTGTGTCATTTGAGTGTATCTATCAATTGTTTTTCAAAATCTTGATAAAAGTTTATTTAAAAAAAAAAAAGTTGCAATTTCCATATTGCTATCTGAACATTAGCCAAATGTTCCTGCAAATAGAACCCAAGCAGATTTACCTATCACTATTCATGAACAGAACAAACTGTATTTGTTAATAGCATATACATTTACAAACTGTTAGTAGCAGTTGCCCTGATCTGCTTAAATATTTTCTAGAACAAAGTCAGTTTAAGGCAGTTGACATTGCATTCTATAAGGCCAGTGTTGACCTACAATGATGACTCCAGAACTCTATAATGTATTCATTAGAGACATGATTCATCCCATATCCATAACCATTAACATATACTGTATCCAAATAGTAAGGTGTCCAGTGAATACATGGTAACAACTATGTAAAACAATATTCTAATGTAGGGTATATCAGGCAGCCTTGTAATTGGGTAATAACATGATTTCATATCAGATTTCTAGTATTTGGAATTTTGGCTCCAGTCACACACTATTTCTCAGTGTCTTGAAGGCGCACACATTAGCTGTATGCAGCAGCCAAGCAGCATTTCCCTATTTATACCTGTTGTGCTATTTTTATATTGTTTTCCTGTCACAGTTTATTGCCAGGAGCTTTTCTGCTCTCGAGTGTCAAAATATTTTAGCATTGCACATGCTGCTTTTCCAAAATCTCTGCCAGCAATTTATGTGTAAAAACACTGTATGCTTGAATTGTCATATTCTTTATTTTGCTGGTGCAAAAGCTTGTGAAGAGAACTTCCCACAATGTTCTTTGTAACTGTGGTTTTTCTTTCCTACAATTTGATAACAATTATATATGTCATTAGGTTTTTCTAGGTGGTATTCTATACCATTTTATATAAAAATGTAAGTACATAGGTATGTCAAAGTCAATTCATGAAATTTTTGCAAACTGGGTGGAATCCTTGCAGAGATGAAATAAGGAAGGTCCCCTTTTAGAGATTTAAAACGCTGTAAAACATTATTCAACTGCAACCACCAGCCCACTAGATGGGGACCACCACACAGATACAAATTTTGCATATTGATGCACTATAAGGGTTTTGGGCCAGCCATATTTTTACACCTTATAGAATACCCAAGCTAACCAAAAGCTAAAATCACAAACACAACACACATCACTAGCATCATAAAATCCAAAAATCTGGTAGATAGGGTACTTCCAACTTCAAAATCGCAGCAGTCACAGCCAAACAATGCAGTTTCCCCAGATTAACACAAACTTTCAACCAAGAATCAGGGACATATAATGCAGGGAAACTATTTAGGGGTATGAATTCTTTAGCGAGGGCACAGAAGGCCCTGTATACTTTTTAATTTAAAACCCTAGTCAGTGCATAAAATATGTATAACATAAAAAATTTAAAAAAAAATCAAAAAAAAAAAGAAAATACAAAAATTTTCAAATTTATAAAATAAAAAGTGAAAAAACAAAAACAAAAAAAACGTTTTATTTGGGGAATTTATTATTTGCAAGGGGCACAACGAGAAAATTCCTACAACTTTAACACCCTTCCAGGGGGAAATTTCCCCGGGTTTTTTATAGAGGATAATGGGGACAAACCCAACTCTTGGCAAAAAATTTTTGGCTTCTTTCCTCGTAAGGCCAGGGTTCTATGGCCTGTGGGTTTGAGGACTGAATTTGGGAATTAAGGTTTTTCAACATCAGTGCATCGCCCAATTCTGTGAGTTCAAACACAATGGCTGCCGCTAAAAGGGGCCAAGAAATTGTTTATCTTTCCCCTGGGTTTTGTTTAAAAGCCAGAATTTGATTTTGCATCTTATCATTTTATAAAAAATGCTATCAAAAATTTTTCCATCTCCCTATACCAATTTTTTGGGATTTTTTTAAAGGGGTTTCCCTAGTTTAGTCTGCGAAAAAGAAAAATTTAACCAGTTAAAACCAAAAAAAAAAAAATTATAATTATAAACCTACATTTGACCCAAAGGAAGGGAAAAAAACCCCAGAAAAGCATTCAATTTGCTCCCAGTGGAAAAAAATTTCCCTTCCTGACCCCCCCAAGACCTAATTTCCCTATAAAATTTTACCTAAAAATTTTAGTATCCATTATATTAGTAACTGGGAAAGAACCGATCTTTTTTAAAAAAAACACTGAGCTGGCCAGAACCCAACTCTTGAGGGAGTCTATTCCACTTTTTCACACCCCTCTTACGAAAAAGAACCCTTTTGCATTTTTGGAGAATACATCTTTTTCCCTCCAATGTAAAGATCCCCCTTTCCTCTTATGACCCAACGTGAATAACTCACACCAAATTCACTATATAACCAAAGATTATTTATAATTTTTGTCAGACCCCCCCCTTAAATTTTCCTCTTCCAAGAAAAAAATTCATTTCCTCTAATATTTCCTCATACTAGCCCCTCCATGCCTCGTATTTTTTGGTTCCCCTTTTCTGTACTTTCTAAATTCCCCCAATTTTTTTTTGGTAGGGGTGCAAAAATGAACTGTTTTTTCAGAGAGGTCTTACAAATAATATTGAAAGGGAAAAAGGTACCTTTCTCTCCTGAGTCATACCCTTTTAATACAAAAAGGGATTTTTGCTCATTTTTAAAACCGCAGCGGGCATTGCATCATTTTTGATTTTGTGATCTACCAGAACTCCCAGACCTTCCCCCCATGATTCCCCTTTTGTACCCCCCCCTAGTATTACGATACATGCTATTTTTTCCCCCCCAATGCATAACCTTTAAATTTTTATCAAAAATTGGAATATCCTGTAGATGTTATTACGCCAGCTTGGGTCATCTAAAAGACGAAAAAAAAAGGTATTTTTAAACCCAGACCCCATTAATTTATAAATATATTTAAAAAGTGGGTAAACATAGTCCTTCGATCTAAGAAAAATGACGCCATTGGGGACAATTCAGAGCCCACAGCCACAGTCTCAAAAGACCCTTTGAGGTTTCCCCTTTTCCCCCCTGGAAAGACGTTGCCTAGGGTTTTCTACCCACAAGCCTACAAGACCTTTTCTAAGAAAAGTTACACTGGGAGTTAATTCATTCGACTTGAGACCCAAGCTGTCTAATAAAATTTTAAATTTTTGAACTTTTGTCTACTGACAACTGAAATCAGAAAATATCTGTAAAATCTCATTACTATATTTTAATGTCAAAGTAAATAAGCTATTGCAAAGTCTGTGATTCCACGCATTGTAATATAAAGGCAGTTAGAACATACTTCTACCATACAGGCTGGAAATCCAAAAAAGTGCTAAAAAGTTCAAAATGTATCCAATTAAAAAATGTTTAATTTATTTTTCTAATGAAACCAATGCTAAGTACAGAATTTGTTCTTTATATTTGATTGATATTTAATTTACCCCTGCCCAGCATAAACACAGATTAAAAGTGGTATGGGCCCAGCACTAAGGGTTAATTACATTAGACAAATGAAAAATGCTGTAACACAGTATACTGCTCACGGTGCACAGCATAGGTGAAACTCAGGGGAGGTTGATTTACTAAGGGCAACTAGGACTATGCGCTTTGCAAGTGAACATTGCTCCAAAGTATCAAGTAAATTAGCTAAATAAAAACGCTTTACAAAGAAGATCCAATAACATGCAATTAATATAAAGAATGCATTTGTTTGCTTGCATATGATTGAATAATGGAAGTCAGCTTGAGAGCTTCCTCTCATTTACTAAGCTCCAGAACAACTGTGCTTTGCAAAGTGCATTAATCCCATTGTGTTGCTGGTACTCTACTTTCTCATTCAAGATGTTTGTGGGGAAAAATTTCGGACTAAAGCTATACTGACCTGACGTCAATTGGAGGACCACAGAACTATAAGTGTGTGAGTTTATACCTGCGCAGAGAACTGATCAATGTAGATTTTGGCTGCTGCTAGCAAAAACAACAACTGGGTGTACCGCGTGGAACTAAATGTGGAAGTGAATGCAACATAAATAAAAATTGTATATTATATAATATATAGTACTATATATATAATATACTATATTTATATATAGATCCCAAAAATTGTATATATATATCCTATAGTCCCAATTATTTGTGCAAACATATAAAAAAGTTCCAAAACGAAATTGAAAGTTAAAAAAAACTCAAAGAAAAACCCCCATCTGCAACCGTGTAGTGAATATTAAGTGATACCAGTAGTAAAATCTTCTTAACCATAGCAATTCTCTGTGCATATAGTTGGCTCCAATTAAAGTGTTCCCCCTCCACAGGCCCCACTCACCACAGATAAATTTAACACCACCTGAAATGGTAGGTCAAAATATCGCATGAGATGTTGCAGCGCTCTCCTTGCAGGAAAGTTGGCCGTGGGCTGCGTGGTCTTGACTCCTCTATATACGCTGATGACAGATAGACAGTGGAGGAAAACCACCTTTAGATCAAATCGTTTGCGACAAAACTCCTCCAGAGCCTCCACTGTTCCTCCTCCACCACTGGGAGGAGAATACTTGAGTGCTAAAACAGAGCCTAGGTAAATATGGCAAGAGCCCCCTCAATAACAGAGAATCAATACACATGGTGATTAGCTTTTGGGGGCTACAACTGGGTGTAAACTCTAGTGTATGCAGTCAGATTTTACGAATGTGGGTATTGATAGGTTTGGAATTAGGATTAGGATTGAGGGTTCAAGTTAGGAATTGGTAATAAGGTTATTGTACAAGTGGCATGTGAATTGAAGCATATTTTTAAGTTTTCTAGGGTGGATGTAGATGGATTTTGAGAGGATTTTGCAATGCCATTTAGCTATGCCACTTTCTTACATTCAGATTGCATAGAGCGTTATACAGTAGCTGAAACAAATCAGAAACAAACAATCGAAAAATAATGTATATGATCCAATTCATAATTTAAAAATGGTGTTGCTGCAATATTAAAAAAAAAATGCTTTACAAAATGCTTTTTGACAGGACAATTAGTTGATCAAACTTATAGTTGTATGTTATGCTATGTATAGTTACATAGTTAGTCTGGCTGAAAAAAGACTAACGTCCATCCAGTAAAGATGTGTGTTTTATATATTTTATATCTTTTTGTCTACTACTGTTCCACTGACATCCATTCATTGGGAAATACTTGGTGGATCACCTGCCAGTATCGTCTTTTTTTCCTCTTGGAAACAGCACCAAGCAAAAAGCACATGAAGCAGATCTGTGCTTACAAAGGTCAGTTTGGCATCTCTGAGTTTTGCTGCTTGATGTACAGAAAATCGTGCACACACCTCCTGTGTGCGTGTATCTTTTGTAGTTGTGTTACACTGCCATGCCCTCTGCCCAGTTCTACCTTGCTGATCCATTACCTTTGGCAGTGGCAAGCCTATATGATTGTTGAGCACTAGAGATACCACCTTATAGAGTGCAGACTATAGAAAGAGTATATAACCTACTTTCCTGTCTCTGTGATGTAATGAATTGTCCGCTCCCTGCTGTTTTGGAAGAGGACATTGGGAATGCTGTGCGGTTACATGACCGAACAGTGAAAGCTGCAAAACAGGAAGGGTAGAATATAAATGATTGCTAGAGAAAAGTACATGCTAGTGTAATATCTAAATATTATGTACTTTATTACCATTTGTGTCTTTGAAATTGTTCACAAATACTTTAAGCAACTGAATGATGATACCAGGCTTGAGGTTGCTGTACAACGGCACTAGTTCACAGATAGAGACAAAAATTAACTTCCTTTATCATAGACGAGTAAGAAAAATAGGTGAAAAATTCATTTTTGAAGCTGAAAAGAAACCACACACCAATGGCGGATGTCATGATCTTTCAATCTAGCACTAAATTAAATGTATTAGTTTAATGTGAAAAGATTAACTAGTCAAACTGATTAAATGTCAGAGTTTCAGGAAAGGAAAACAGACACTGAGATGAAAGCAATATAAAAAGGCACACATAATGTAAAATCACTTTTATGTGTTATTCGTACTTCATTAAAACATTGGAAGAAAGTACAAACAACACTTAAGAAAGAATAACCCAGACTAGAAATAAATGGATTGTCTTTTTTTTTAATTATTTATATTTTAGACCTTGGTGGGTATTGATGGGCTGACTTGCCCACTGTTTTTTTGTTTTTACTCAGTTAATTCTCCAGTTTGGTAGGCCTTGATGCTTTTCAATTGACTCCATTCACTTCTATTGAAATGCACCATAAGTGTGCTGCAAATGTAATGTAAATACATTTATGGTGTTTACAATGTGTTTAACTACTTCAAGTCTGAAAACTTTCACCCCCTTCCTGTTCAGGCGAATTTTCAGCTTTCATCGCTATCACACTTTGAATGACAATTGCGTCATGCAACACTGTACCCATATGCATTTTTTAGCATTTTTTTTATTTGGTGGTATTTATTCACAACTGGGATTTTTATTTTTTTTTTGCTATATAAATGATAAAGTCCAAACAATTTAAAAAAAAAGTGTTTTTCTTATAACATTTTGTAAATAAATAATCGTTCTTCATAAATCTTGGTCAAAATGTATTCATCTATCTTTTTAGTAAAAAAAAATAACTTAAATTAGTTTTATAACCAGAAATTATAATTTTTTTCCAAATGTTTTGACATATTTATTTATTTTTTTATATTATTTATGGGTTTTTTTTTACATACTGTCACCCTAGCAGTACAGTGTCACAATAGTGACACTGTAATACTTGTGGGGGGTGATGAAGATTTTTTTTGTTTTTACAATGATTGCTTTTACACCCATAAAGGCTGTAAAAACAATAATTTCTCCTTCTCTCTGGCTGCATTCTTGCAGCCATTGAGAAATACTGTGTCAGCTTGTCACATGGTACAAGGCTGTTATGAATAGCCTTGTACCATATGACCTCTGTGATCATTCACAGATTTCACTAGTAGTAAGCAATGATGTCAGAAGTGACATCTTGCTTACTACTATTCATGTGATCACTGATTGGCCAATCAGTGATCACATGATCGGGACCTCACACAGAGGTCCTGTACAGCGATCGGTGACGTGCGCTCCCAGGGAGAGCGCACAGGCAAGGAAGCGGTGAGGACGTTTATAAACGGCCACCTGCTCCTGCAATGCTCCCCTCCGGCCATTTATATACATGGGCTGGACGGGAAGTAGTTAAGGTATGGTTGCAAAGCATCAAAAGTGACCATTTCACATTTTAGCCTTGTACAAGCACAGGACATTTGAAGAGCATTGCCTGACACAACATAAATGCCTGTGCATTGCAACCAAAATACTCATTAACACTATAGGTGCACTATTGCGCATTAAGGCCTTGTTCATGCATTAATGCATGTTGTGTGACACATTTGGCACGTATTTAATGCATGTTCAAAGGACTCTCCAAACTTTCTATGCGTGTTTGATGTTTGACAGGCATTTAAGGCTCATTAAAAATGCACCCTGGATGACTATTTTTTTTCATTTGTTGTGAACAAGGTCTAACGCCTTGTAAACACAGTGCAGCACACCACAAATGTGTGCCAGCAAGTTTATGGCACATTACCATAAACTTAGATGGAAGGAAGCATCCTTATTACTTCCAAACTCGACATGTAGCCTAATTTGTTAAGCGTAGTGACGTGACGCAATGCAAATGCTTTGTGTTTTGATCATGTCAACAGCTCTGTGCATTGTCCATATCATCAGATTCACACTGCTTTACTAGGCATTTGAGGCGCATTAAAAAAGCGCATGAACCCATTTCACTGCTTACCACTGACTATATATGTTAAGAAATTGGCCTCTGGGCTGATGAATATAATGCCTTCCCTCATCAATGGTGACAAAGCTAGTTTTGCCAAAGGAAGACAATCTTCAGACGCCACCAGGTGGTTAATTAGCATAGTCCACCTATCACACAGTACTAGAGTGCCTTCTCTGCTCCTTTCCTCAGATGCAGAGAAGGCATTCGATAGAGTACATTAGGATTACCTAAGAGCAGTGCTCGTTAAATTTGGATTCTTTGGCAGAATCTTCCCAGCCATTATGGACTTATACACTAGCCTAATAGCCCACATTTATGTTGCAGAAATGCTATCTACCCAGGGGCGGACTGCCCATTTGGAAACTGGGGCACTGCCCGTGGGCCCGGGGTCAGTAGGGGGCCCCATGAGATGCCCCTGGTACCTTTTTCATAGACTTTTTTGAGTTTGGGCAAGGACACAGGGGCCCCATGATCCCCTATTGCCCGGGGGCCCCATGAGTTGTCAGTCCGCCCCTGTATCTACCCCATTTCATATAACAAATGAACCCGCCAGGGTTGCCCCCTGTCCCCACTCATATTTAATTTGGCTATGGAACCCTTAGTGGAACACATCAGATCTTCAAAACTAATTTCAGGTTTTCAGGTGGCTAACACAGAGCATTAAATCAGCAAATTTGCTGATGATGTGATATTGATGCTCCCTAATCCTCAAACCTCTCTAGCAGCAACACAGTCTATCTTACAGAAATTCAAGTTTCAAATTACAAAAGAAATGCCGCCAAATCCCACATACTAGATTTAGGTGTCAGTAGAATCACCCTGCAATCTCATAGTTATGCAATACTATTCCAATGGGCAGATACAGGCATTGCTTACTTGGGCATTACCCTGACAAAAAACCCTGGTAGTTTATTTAGAGAAAACTTCATCCCATTTAAACTAAAATTAAATCAAGTTACAACAGTTCTCCACACATGAATTTTCCTGGGCTGGCAGACTAGCAGCATTCAAAATGAAAATCCTCCCTCAATTGCTGTATTTATTTAGAACACTCCCCATACCTATTCATAACTCCTATCTCAAGTCACTCCAGTCACTACTCACCAAATTTATATATGGCAAAACAAAAAACCCCATGTTGCTCAAGTTCAACTCTCCAAACAAAAAGTGGTGAAAGGTGCAGGGTTAGTAAATATCTCAGATTATCACAGATTTCTACTGCACCACCATCCTAGGCCAAATGAAAGAATGGTTCTTCCCAGTAGCGCACACACTTGGGGGTAAGCTAGAGCGATATGCTATACCAAGCCAGAATTTTAAAAACTGGATATGCAGCCTCCATCCAAAAACAGCAATACCCATACAACTCCCCTCAATTATTATAGCAGCAACAAAAATCTGGCATAAATTTGTATCCACCTCAAGGACAATAACTCCGACTTCTGCCAATAAACTGCCACTCTCCATTCTACAGCTACTGATCCCTGATCTAAACCTACACCTATGTCTTAAACAGACAGAGGGTGGTATTGCAGCAGCTGGCAGGCAAATGACAAATGACAATTTCACATTGCATGACTATGCAGTTTTAGTACGGCCCCACTGATCTCAATGGGCGATGTGGCAATGTGGCACTGCTTGTCACACTATTTTCAAACTCTTTACCCTGAGTTAAAATTGCAATGGGCAGGGCATGTGCACAGCCCCATCAGGCTGTAGTGTTAGAATTCCTGTGGGCAGCAAAACTGTAGCTCAGCTGTCTCTTTTTTGAAAGAGGTATGGCTGCAGACAGTGGAGGGAGGATGCAGTATATAAGGGGGGTTGGGTGTCTGTCAGTGGGGGGGTGGGTGGTATTTGGTGAGGTTGGGGGTCTTTCAGTGAAGGAAAGGTGTGGTATTTTGGGAAGGGGAAGGACTGTTAGTAGGGGACAGGGATCAGTAGTTGGAGGGGTTGGGGTCTAATCCTAGATGACCTGTAATTACAAAGACAATTTAAATCATTCTCACAATTGAGGTCAAAGTTGGGTCTTCCTCCTGGAACCCATTACCAATATCTCCAAATCTCCCACTGCCTCCAGCATAATGCCCAATCTCCAAACACTCATACCCCAGCAAGACTTACTGTTCTATTTGCCTAAGCCTAAGAGCACCAAAGGTATTTCAATATTTTATAACATCCTCCAAAAATTGAACTAGATTTAGACCATACATACTCAGTCCGCCAATGGAAAACAGCCCTTCTTTCTATCTATAAGGCTACATGTTGTACCTCATTATGGGAAGTAACACAGAGTATAACACAATGCCTATACCTCACCCACCCGCCCACCTAAAATAGCCAAATTCTATGACCATTCATCCCCTGGGTGCTGGAGGACCCGCAGAGCAAATGGATCACTGGTTCATATCCTATGGAATTGCCCAAGATTAACTACCTAATGGCTAGAAGTGTTTTCTTTGATTACACAAATTGTACTTAAACCAATCACTCCCTCGCCTGATCTGGCACTGTTTAACTTACCTATTGAGTCCCTACATCACTACAACCACAAAATAGTGACCCACATCCTATTAGCTACTAGACGGAATATTACCAAGCTCTGAAAGAAGCCTACTGTCCAGTCAGTGCTAGATGCCATTAAACAGGTTCAAGATCACTTTATCTATGAAACAATACTAGCGGTTGATAGATGTACTTTCCTTAAATTTAAACAAGCTTGGAAATCCTGGTAGATATGGTAGAAATCATACTTTAAACAATAATTTATTGTCTGTCAAGAAGGTGCAAATATATATATATATATATATATATATATATACATACATTCTTTACCCCTTTATTTCTTTCGTTTACTGCCTCAACCTGTCACTCCCCCCCTCCTTTATTCCTCAGCCCCAAATTCCTGGATCAGAGCATAACCATATCTCAGATATGTATCTACATAGTACATGACATATGACTACTTCTATGTTCTTTCAATAACGTGCCAATTAAGGCAGTGTACACCTTGTGTGATGCTTGTTATACTGCACAATATATCTGAATCCTCAAAATATATTGTACTCTGTTTCCTTTGGGGGCACTGTTTGTACTTTTCCTTATTTCTGAAAACATAAAAATTATTGAAATAGTAAAAAAGGACTGAAAAGCTTGCTTTTAATGCCAGTGTGAACAGGGCCTAACGCCCTGTTGCTCACTGCTACTATTGTCTATAAAATAAAGAGTGTAAAAGTTGCAGAACGGTGTGTGGATAGGAACTCAGATTGACAGATGCAACTGCTATTATTCATGGGAGATATGAAAATCAATAAAATATTTAAAGGTACAAAATCAGATAAATAAGGAAATACATACAAACCTTCATATTTTGTGATATTGTTGATGTCACATATTTATATATAACATTACAATTACAATTGGATAGTCCTGCTGTTTAGTGCCAAGATAAAGGTCCTTTAGTACCAAGACTAAAAGGCCAAAGTGCACTTACCCATGAGGTTTGAACTACTTCAACAACATAGGTTGCAGGTCCTGTTATTTTTGTTCTCCTCTCCTGGTGAACCACCCAAGGCCAGATGCCTCCTTACCCATTAGCCTGGCTCTGCAGAAACATAAGAGTGATGGCAGAAAAAAAGACCAAGTGGTCTACTGAGCCTGCCCATTTTCTCTCTCTCTCTCTCTCTCTCTCTCTCTCTCTCTCTCTCCCTCTCTCGCACAATTACAATTCATACAATGACATAACATAAGTTCGTACGTAGTTTCCATTAACAAAAGCCATATTTACAATATTAACATAACCACACTCATCCCCGCCCAATATGGAAAACAAACTTCCAAAATCCACCTCCACCTTCATCACCAATCCCAAGCACAACGCAACCTCCCCCACCCTTTTATCCAAAATACCTCCCAATGTCCACTTCCACCATGACCACAATCTCCAACACAAAACCACCTCCCCCACTCTCATACCCAAATCCTTCAGAACAAAACATCACATATATTTATATATTCACACACTTATTTGAAAAGAAAATACTGACATGAAAATCATATTTACAAAAATTCCTACTTCCACCCTCTTATTCAAATGCCAAAACTATCTTTTCCCTCTATCCTATTCCTACACAAACAAAACTAATTGTGCACACTTTCTCCACACTGTCCCTCCACCGTCACCTGCTCTCACCCCAAAAGAAAAACCAAACAGATTGATCATATAAAGTAATAAAACACTAGTTGTTCATATTTACATTATGTACACCACAACTTCCACTGCTGCAATTTTCAGATGCCTTTGGATTTACCTTCACCCATTATGTTAACATCATAATTCACATAACTATACAGGTGAAACTCGAAAAATTTGAATATCGTGTAAAAGTTCATTTATTTCAGTAATGCAACTTAAAAGGTGAAACTAATATATGAGATAGACTCATTACATGCAAAGCAAGATAGTTCAAGCTGTGATTTGTCATAATTGTGATGATTATGGCTTACAGCTCATGAAAACCTCAAACCCACAATCTCAGAAAATTATAATATTGTGAAAAGGTGCAATATTCTCGGCTCAAAGTGTCCCACTCTAATCAGCTAATCAAGCCATAACACCTGCAAAGGGTTCCTGAGCCTTTAAATGGTCTCTCAGTCTGGTTCAGTAGGAATCACAATCATGGGAAAGACTGCTGACCTGACAGTTGTGCAGAAAACCATCATTGACACCCTCCATAAGGAGGGAAAGACTCAAAAGGTAATTGCAAAAGAAGTTGGATGTTCCCAAAGTGCTGTATCAAAGCACATTAATAGAAAGTTATGTGGAAGGGATAAGTGTGGAAGAAAAAGGTGCACAAGCAGCAGGGATGACCGCAGCCTGGAGAGGATTGTCAGGAAAAGGCCATTCAAAAGTGTTGGGGACTTTCACAAGGAGTGGACTGAGGCTGGAGTGAGCGCATCAAGAGCCACCACACACAGACGGATCCTGCACATGGGCTCCAAATGTCGTATTCCTCTTGTCAAGCTGCTCCTGAACAACAAACAACGCCAGAAGCGTCTTATCTGAGCTAAAGAAAAACAGACCTGGTCTGTTGCTCAGTGGTCCAAAGTCCCTCTTTTCTGATGAGAGCAACTTTTACATCTCATTTGGAAACCAAGGACCCAGAGTATGGAGGAAGAATGGATAGGCACACACTGCAAGATGCTTGAAGTCCAGTGTGAAGTTTCCACAGTCTGTGTTGATTTGGGGAGCCATGTCATCTGCTGGTGTTGGTCCACTGTGCTTCATTAAGTCCAGGGTCAACGCAGCCGTCTACCAGGAGATTTTGGAGCACTTCATGCTTCCTTCTGCAGACGAGCTTTATGGGGATGCTGACTTCATTTTCCAGCAGGACTTGGCACCTGCCCACACTGCCAAAAGCACCAAAACCTGATTTAATGACCGTGGGATTACTGTGCTTGATTGGCCAGCAAACTCGCCTGACCTGAACCCGATAGAGAATCTATGGGGCATTGTCAAGAGAAAGGTGAGAGACATGAGACCAAACAATGCAGAAGAGCTGAAGGCCACTATTGAAGCATCCTGGTCTTCCATAACACCTCAGCAGTGCCACAGGCTGATAGCTTCCATGCCACGCCGCATTGAGGCAGTAATTGCTACAAAAGGGGCCCAAACCAAGTACTGAGTACATATGCATGCTTATACTTTTCAGAGGTCCGATATTGTTCTATGTACAATCCTTGTTTTATTGATTGAATGTAATATTCTAATTTTCTGAGATTGTGGATTTGGGGTTTTCATGAGCTGTAAGCCATAATCATCACAATTATGACAAATCACGGCTTGAACTGTCTTGCTTTGCATGTAATGAGTCTATCTCATATATTAGTTTCACCTTTTAAGTTGCATTAGTGAAATAAATGAACTTTTGCACAAAATTCAAATTTTTCCGCATTTCACCTGAATATCCATCATTCCATTGATCATGGCCATACAATCTTTCACTTTCACCATTTCTTGCCTGTGAAACACCAAAATATTCCTAACCTCCTACAAACATTCCTTCACATAATTTACCACAATCCACAACACTCTTTCATTATTCCTCCCCAAATCACACAGACCACACAATATAATTTCATAGATCACTTTCTCAGCACTGTTCAAACCCTTTAACCATCTCCTCCATCTTCTTCCATGCTTTTCTCGCATAAGTACACTCCCAAAATACATGTATAACCGCCCACACACACATACACTATCCACAAACTATCCACTGTGTCTGAAATTCTGTTGTAGGCAAACAGTCATGCACACTCATCCATGCAATATATTTCATGTCTATTATCCAACCCTATATAGCATACTTTCTCCATACTTTCTCACACTTAACCACACTCAATACCCAGCTATCCCTTCCAACTCCTTTCTTTTCTTCCAATACTCTCATCACTTTCCTATCATCTTCCCATACCACCTCTTGCAACTCATACCTTCGATCAATCCTTACATAAAACCACAGGACATTAAAACACACCTGCTTTCGCAGATCTATTTCAATCAACTTGTACTTCTGCAAAACACAATCCACCACCTGCATACCTATTTCCCCAATCCCATCTTTCAACCCCCTCCCCCCCCCTCACAAACAACCACCCCCACCACTCCTCTCACCACCTCTCTCTTCTCCACTCATCCAACCATAATTCACTATCGACCCAGAGCGAGCCCATAAGCAGATGCCCAATCTAATTCACAAAAAGACACACGCCCGAATCGGGACCCCAAAGCAACTTGCTAAGAAGCCGTTTTAACACCAATGAAAAAATCACGCAGAACATGTTCACTTTAAAAAATTGCTTTCCAAAAAAATCAGGACCCCCTTTTAAAAACAAAAACTGCTATTTAAAAAAAAAATTAAAAAATTTTTTAAAAAAATCTTTTTTTTTCAAGGGAAATCGACACAGAAAAAAATTCTAGCCCGGGCCCTGTGCAGTGCCTTTGGGGGCAGATCCAACTGACCCAGGGGGCAAAAACACTTTTTAAAAACTTCTGCCGGGGGATTTTTTTTTTAAAAGGCCACTAAACTAAAAATTGAACCCTTACTGTGGATTCCTCTAAACAAAAAGCCGCATTTCGGCCCGCTCTTTTGTGTTTTTTAATAAACAGCCCCCTTCGGCATATCTTCATGTAAATCTAATTAGATTTCCCCTTTTTTTTTTTTTTTTTTTTCTTTAAATTTAAAAAATTTTTTTTTTATTTTTTCCAAAAAAGGTAATATTTTTTTTTTTTAAAAAAAAAAAAAAAAAAAAAAAAAAAAAAAAAAAAACCCCCCTTTTCCCCCCCCCAACCCCCCCTTTTTTTGGGGGGGGGAAAAGGGGGAAAAAAAAAAAAAAAAAAACCCCCCCCCCAAAATTTTTTAACCCCCCCCCAAAAAAAGGGGGGGGGGAAAAAGGGGGGGGGCCCCCCCCCCCCCCCCCCCCCCAAAAAGGGGGGGGGGGGGGGGGGGGGCAAGGGGGAAAAAGGGGGCCCCCCTTTTTTTTTTTTTTTTTTTTTTTTTTTTTTTTTTTTTTTTTTTTTTTTTTTTTTTTTTTTTTTTTTTTTTTTTTAAAATTTTTTTTTTTTTTTTTTTTTTTTTTTTTTTTTTTTTTTTTTTTTTTTTTTTTTTTTTTTTTTTTTTTTTTTTTTTTTTTTTTTTTTTTTTTTTTTTTTTTTTTTTAATTTTTTTTTTTTTTTTTTTTTTTTTTTTTTTTTTTTTTTTTTTTTTTTTTTTTTTTTTTTTTTTTTTTTTTTTTTTTTTTTTTTTTTTTTTTTTTTTTTTTTTTTTTTTTTTTTTTTTTTTTTTTTTTTTTTTTTTTTTTTTTTTTTTTTTTTTTTTTTTTTTTGTTTTTTTTTTTTTTTTTTTTTTTTTTTTTTTTTTTTTTTTTTTTTTTTTTTTTTTTTTTTTTTTTTTTTTTTTTTTTTTTTTTTTTTTTTTTTTTTTTTTTTTTTTTTTTTTTTTTAAATTTTTTTTT
>CATNWA010002709.1:0-21820 GCA_951230385.1 Staurois parvus
TTTCCAGCCAACGGCAAGCTGCAATTAGACCGATTGTGCTAAATAAACTGACGTTTTCTGCTTCACACAACCACTATTGTACGTTCAAAGAGTTAAATCCATTTACACGCCGGGTGGCGGTAATATTTTTTGGGTGATTATGCATTCCAGTGACATAAACGTACAGTTTCCAGCCAACGCAAGCTGCAATTGACCGATGTGTAAATAAACTGACTTTCTGCTTCACAACCACTATTGTACGTTCAAAGAGTTAAATCCATTTACACGCGGGTGGCGGTAATATTTTTTGGGTGATTAGTGCATTCCAGTGACATAAACGTACAGTTTCCAGCCAACAAGCTGCAATTGACCGATTGTGTACAATAAACTGACTTTTCTGCTTCACAACCACTATTGTACGTTCAAAGAGTTAAATCCATTTAAACCGGCTGGCGGTAATATTTTTTGGGTGATTAGTGCATTCCATGACCTAAACGTACAGTTTCCAGCCAAAACGGCAACTGCAATTGACCATTGTGATTGTGCTACAATATAAACTGACTTTCTGCTTCACAACCACTATTGTGAGTTCAAAGAGTTAAATCCATATACACGCCGGGTGCGGTAATATTTTTTGGGTGATTAGTGCATTCCAGTGACATAAACGTACAGTTTTACAGCCAACGGCAAGCTGCAATTGACCGATTTTGTGCTAAATAAACTGACTTTCTGCTTCACAACCACTATTGTACGTTCAAAAGAGTTAAATCCGTTTTATTTTTGGGGTGCTTATTGAATTAAAGAGTATGTCAGACAACACGCAGAGGAGTGGCAGAGGAGGCAATGTTTCAGGAGCGAGCAGACGTGGCAGCAGAGGAAGGGGTCGAGGCAGCACTAGTCGCAGCCAGAGGCCAGTGCTCCCGGTGTCATCCAGCGGTCGTGTCTCCACCGACAACCCTGCCGTCATCGATTGGTTGACTCGGTCGTCTTCCTCTTCCCAGGTCACCTCTGACACCTACAGCCAACGGTCGGTGGGTACGTCAGACACAACCGTTAGTTGGCATGGCCCGGGAGCAAGCCCACTGAAATCACGTGTCCTCGACCTGCCCCTGTCCTTTGGTGTTCCCTCACCAAGCGAAGTATCGCATGCTGTGGGCTCAGCCCCACTGTACAGTGAGGAAGAGCTAACAGAGGGCGGTCAGGAACGGGGGGGAGACATCCGCCTCTTCAGCAGCCAGGCGAAGAAGTACTGGCGAGGAGAGTGGCTCGGTAGCCGGTCTAGAGACAGGTCTGTCTCCTGACCCACACGCAGCCGAGGGGGCTAGTAGTGACGCGGAGACCCTAATTGATGATGATGAGGCTGATCGCACTTGGCAGCCTCGTCGTCATCAGGCTATTGCTTCCGCATCATCAGGAGAAGAGGGTGCCAGCTTGCCAGCGAGCAAAACAGTCGGTGGGTTGCCCAGGAGGCAGCAGGGTCGCAGCAGTGTCAGTGGAGCCAAACGGCCACGGAGTAGAGCACCAGCTCCACTGCAGCCTACCACCACGGCCAGTAGTGGTGCCGGTGTGCACGGAGGAAGTAGCAGTCAGCCAGTGAGGAGTAGCGGGGGCAAAGTTTCCTACTCGGCGGTGTGGCAATTTTTCGTCAACGCCGCCCGAGGAAGTAAACGTAGCCGTATGTCGACTATGTGGCCAGAAAGTCAAGCGTGGCCAGGGGGCCAATGTTGGGACTACAGCGTTGCGTCAGCATATGCAGCGTCGCCATTCGGTGGCCTGGGAAAACCGTGATAAAGATACGGCGGTTCTGCCTGCCCCAGCCCCCGCTCCATCACCCGCTCCGTTACTTGCTCCGTCACCCGACGTCAATCGCCCTCTATCAGCCAGTCAAGGCTCCAACACCTCTGCTGAGGGGAGTTGTCGCTCGTTGGCATCTTCCGCTCGTTCAGATGCTCCTTCTCCTGCTACTCCTCTTCACGGATTCCGTCAGCAGTCTTTCTTGGAATCCGTTTCCAAGAGACAACAGTTTGCGAGCACGCACCCGACGGTGCAGAAGCTGAACGTCCTCCTGTCCAAGTTGCTGGTGCTGCAGTCCCTCCCTTTCCAAGTGGTGGACTCAGCACCTTTCCGAGAAATGATGGCTTGTGCCGAGCCGCGGTGGAGAGTGCCAAGCCGGCATTTCTTCGCCAAAAAGGCAGTGCCAGCCCTGCATTCACATGTAGAAGAGATGGTGGGCCAGTCTTTGAGCATGTCGGTCTCTGCCAAAGTGCACGGCAGCGCCGACGTGTGGAGCTGTAACTACGGTCAGGGACAGTACATGTCATTTACGGCCCACTGGGTGAACGTGGTGCCGGCACACAGCCGCACCAGCAACTTGGACAGGTCACGCCGCTTTTGCCTCCACGTTTGCACGTCCTTGGTCCAGCAAAGATGTCCGCCTCTACCACTTCTCTTCTTCCGCCGTGTCCTCAGCCGCCACCCCCGTGCCAAGTCCCATTACCCGACCGGCATATCACATGTGCAGGGCGCAACGGTGTCACGCTGTGCTGCACCTGGTATGCCTTGGCGAACGTAGTCACACAGGGGAGGAACTTCTGAGTGTAATGAACAGAGAAATCGACAGATGGCTGTCTCCGCGCAAACTGAAAATCGGAACCATGTTGACCGACAACGGAAAGAACATGGTGTCTGCTCTGCGTCAAGGAAGGTTGTGCCATGCGCCATGCATGGCTCACGTGTTCAATCTGGTTGTCAAGCGGTTCCTAAAATCCACCATCCCACTGCAAGACATCCTTAAAATGTCACGTAAACTTTGCATGCATTTCAGCCATTCCTACACCGCAAAGCACACCCTCCTTGAGCTGCAGCGGCAGAACGGAATTCCACAGCATCGCCTGATCTGCGACGTTGCAACAAGGTGGAATTCAACCCTACATATGTTAGACCGCCTTTACGAACAGCGAAAGGCCATCACCGATTTCCTGATGTTACAAGCGGATAAAGGTACTCCCCCTGTGTAACTTAGATGTCAGCCATTGGCAGCTCATGCGTGACACCTGCCGCTTGCTCAGGCCCTTTGAGGAGGCCACGCTATTCGTGAGTCGGCAGGACTATGGGATGAACGACGTCATTCCTCTGTTGCACGTCCTGGAACAAATGCTGTTAACAATGGCTGGTCAGGGTGCGGTAGACGTGGCGCACAGATCTCAACGCCACATGACCCCTGTGGGGGCAGGACAGGAAGAAGAGGAGGAGGTAGAGGAGGACATTGGTGCTCAGGAATTATTGAGTGAAATGGGTGTGGTTTTTCCACTCAGCGGACAGGAGTGGAGGAGCAGGAGCATCTGGTAGAGGAGGAGGGAGGAGACAGAGGACCCAGACGCACCGTGGCAGTATGCTGTGAGAGATGGAGGCAGGGAGTCCCTCGCATTCCTTGGCACAAAATGGCCCATAGCATGCTCGGTTGCTTGCGTAGCGACAGCCGAATAATAACCATCAGACAGAGGGATGACTTTTGGCTGTCCACCTTGTTGGACCCCTCGCTACCGTTCAAAAATGGTGGCCTTTTTCACACACCTGCTGAGAGGGAGGCCAAAATAAAGTACTACTATAAAAACCACCTATGTAGTCATGCAGTATATAGACTAGTCCTATCGGCCATTTCTGGCATCCAGTTGCTGTAGCCCCCATCACCCACTGTGCCACGGGCCCCTGTACCGCCTTCTCATACTGCTAGCCAGATCCATCCTCTGCCATGTGCGTCTTTGTCGTCTGCTCACGCTGCTGGTTCCAGTTTTAAAACCTAGGCCTGTGTATGGCTTCCGAATACTGCTGTACCTCCACCGCCACCCTGCGCCATGTGCCTCTGTCGTCTGCTCACGCTGCTGACGGCTTCCGCTTTTTAACCTAGGCCTGTGTATGGCTTCCTTGAATACTGCTGCCTCCACCGCCACCCTGCTGTGCCATGTGCCTCTGTCGTCTGCTCACGCTGCTGACGGCTTCCGCTTTTAAAAACTAGTCCTGTGTATGTCTTCCGAATACTGCTGCCTCCACCGCCACCCTGCGCCATGTGCCACTTTCAGGTCTCCTTACACTGTTGGTGGGTTCCATTTTGTGATAGGGTGCTGTATGGCCTTCCATTTGCTGCTGCCTCCACCGCCACCCTGCGCCATGTGCCTCTGTCGTCTGCTCACGCTGCTGACTGGCTTCCGCTTTTTAACCGAGGCCTGTGTTTGGCTTCCGAATACTGCTGCATCCACCGCCACCCCTGCGCCATGTGTCTCTGTCTCTGCTCACGCTGCTGACGGCTTCCGCTTTTTAACCTAGGCCTGTGTATGGCTTCCGAATACTGCTGCCTCCACCGCCACCCCTGCGCCATGTGCCTCTGTCGTCTGCTCACGCTGCTGACGGCTTCCCGCCTTTTTTAAACTAGGTCCTGTGTATGTCTTCCGAATGCTGCTGCCCCCTCCACGCCGCCACCTGCGCCATGTGCCACTTTCAGGTCTCCTTACACTGTTGGTGGGTTATTCCATTTTGTGATAGGGTGCTGTATGGCCTTCCATTGCTGCTGCTCCACCGCCACCACCGCCACCTCTGCGTCTGCTCCATGTGCCTCTGTGTCGTCTGCTCCACACTGCTTGCTGACTGGCTGCTGACGGCTTCCGCTTTTTAACCGAGGCCTGTGTTTGGCTTCCGAATACTGCTGCATCCACCGCCACCCTGCGCCATGTGTCTCTGTCGTCTGCTCACAGCTGCTGACGGGCTTCCGCTTTTTTTAACCTAGGCCTGTGTTTGGCTTCCGAATACTGCTGCCTCCACCCACCACCCTGCGCCATGTGCCTCTGTCGTCGTCTGCTCACGCTGCTGACGGCTTCCGCTTTTTAACCTAGTCCTGTGTATGTCTTCCGAATACTGCTGCCTCCACCGCCACCCCTGCGCCATGTGCCACTTTCAGGTCTCCTTACACTGTTGGTGGGTTCCATTTTGTGATAGGGTGCTGTATGGCCTTCCATTTGCTGCTGCCGCCTCCACCCCCACCCTGCGCCATGTGCCTCTGTCGTCTGCTCACGCTGCTGACGGCTTCCGCTTTTTAACCGAGGCCTGTGTTTGGCTTCCGAATACTGCTGCATCCACCGCCACCCTGCGCCATGTGTCTCTGTCGTCTGCTCACGCTGCTGACGGCTTCCGCTTTTTAACCTAGGCCTGTGTATGGCCTTCAATTGAAGCTGCTTCTGCTCCGCCACTCTGCCATTGGACTCTTGATAGTCGTCGTCTCCCCACGCTGCTGCTGGGGGACTTTTTAACATAGGCCTCTGTATGGCCTTCAATTTTAGCTGCTTACGCTCCGCCACTCTGCCATGGGCCCCTGTACGCCCTCCTCATGCTGCTGCGGCCCAGGCCCGTAATCTGCCATGGGCCCCCCGTACCGACTCCTCATCTGCTGCTGCCAGGCCCGTAATCTGCCATGGGCCCCCGTACCAACTCCTCATGCTGCTGCCAGGCCCGTAATCTGTCATGGGCCCCTGTACCCACCTCCTCATGCTGCTGCCAGGTCCAGAGTGTGTCATGGGTCCCTATACGGCCTCCCCATTGCTGCTGTCTCTATCGCCACACACTCTGCCATGTGCCACTTTCAGGTCTCCTCACACTGCTGGTGGGTTCCATTTTGTCATAGGGTGCTGTATGGCCTCCCATTGCTGCTGCCCTCCACCGCCACACTGTGGCTCCACACTCTGGTTTTGGCCCCGTGACTGCCCAAATGAGTGAAGTGTGCGGTGATTCTAAGATCGACGGCACTCATCTGCATGTCATACTGACTGACAGTATTATTTCTCTTCCCCAGCAGACTCCAAGGGCATTTAAATTAAAGGTACAGTGTTCTGCACTAATATAAAGGCTCTCTGAAGCCTAGAAACACCCTTTTTATAAGTTAAATTCGCAGCGAATATATTCGGCACGAAGCGAATTTAATCGGCGAATTCGGCGAATCAGCCAAACCAAATTTTTGAATAATTCGCTCATCTCTACAAACAATATATCTGGATACAAAAGCTTTCACTAATTTTGGGGAGACCTGCAATATAAAAATCTTGTACTAAAACTTTACAGGTGTTTTGTCAGCCTCTGTGTCCTACTCCCGTGGTATTGTTCTATGAACAGGGGAGCACTAGCTGCAGGGATACATGGCTTTTCTTCTTTGAGAAAGAGGCCTTTCTCATCTTTCACTAAATTTTTTCCCTTTAATCCTAACAGAGCATTAAGAATGGGAGCAGGGCTTAAGGTGGCTGACGCATATTTGATGGTGAGATTAGGGTTGGATAAAAGAATGACCTCATAACCGCTCAGCCTTAGAGAGGACCTGTGCTGAGTGTGTATATTTTTTAGCAAAAATAGCTACATTATGTGTAGTGTGTAATGTCGTAGGGTGTTCTAATGTGAATGACATGGACATCTCCACAGCCATAGCGCAAGATGCTAACGCTTTGAGACACGCAGGCATGTCTTGGACCTGAACTGGTACCACTTTTGAGAAAAAAGCTAAAGGGCGAAGTCTGCCTCCGTGCTCTTGGGCGAGTACATCAGCCATGGTCTTACAATTGTCCCTTGCATACACATGAAACATTTTTACATAGTCAGGGAGGCCGAGGCCTGGGCAGTTACCATTGCATTTTTTAAATACACATAAGCATCAACCATGTAATCTGACCATTTAACAATTTCTGACATTTCCTGGGTTGTGGCTTGTCTCAAACAAGTTGTCATAATAGGAACAGTCAGGTATTCACTGGCGGCAGCAGTAACCAATGGCTCCAAGAAAGGAGAGCATATCTTTTCTTGGTTTGTGGGCAGGCAAGATTCAGGAGAGCCACAGCTCTCTTTGGACTGACTTTCTTTTCCCCCTTTGTAAGCACAAAACCCAGATATTCAACACTTGCTTTAGACCATTGCAATTTTTTCTTTGACACCTTGACCCTGATTTACTAAGACTTGAGTCTACCAGCAGACTCTGAACATTCAGGCAGACTCAGTTAAATCAATCAAGACCTGTCAGTCTTCTGAGCGCCGTCTAGCAATCTCATTGACGAACGTCTACTTTGCAATTAGTAAATGTGGAATCGCTTCTGGCACATTTTTAGGTGCAATACCGGATATGTTCGCTAGATGGCGCACAAGTGCGGGCTTTGTCCCATTGGCGTTTTCCTGTTAGCAAAAGAGAATACTTAGAATGTAACATAATTAGTACACCTATATTATTTATTTATTTTTTTTTTTTTGCTGTTTTCTCCAAAATGATCAGACAACTAATGCATTTACTAATGAATGGCATACATTCTATTTTCAAATGTTAAACATTTTCACACTTATATCTCAAATAATTTGGATAGTTCTAATTTCCCAATATAATGATATATCTTCATTCTCTTTAATCACGTAACTATTCTATGTTAAAGTCAAGTGCAGCGCTATAAATGCATGTGATCAATAATGAACGCATGTAGAAACCAAAAAGTGCAAAGAATTGCAATAACGATGTAAAATGGTAAATGGTGCTATAAATAAGTTCATATAATCATTCCTGAATAATGGAATGCTCTTTCGTGTGAAGAGTACCAACTCAGAGAGTGCCTGTTGAATGGCATGTGTGGTCTCTCCGTGACGGACAGGTAAGTGCATGAACCATGAAAGATAAAACCACCCTTGGGAAACTGGTCTACACTCACCAGAAACAAAAGTATTAATCGCGCATTGGGTTATACATGTATACGCACACAATCGAGAGTCCAATGGGCAGGTATCTTTGGGTGCAGCGGTATGCTGGCAGCTATGGGGTTTTAGTGTCATCCAACAGCTCCAGCCATCCATCAGGGTGGGTGCCCAAAATGGTCCCCTGGGAGGAATTAGCTCAGCCATCAGGAGCCAGAAAGGTGCTTAATAAGTATTAGGTACACACCCGTCACAAGGGTGGAATGACCTTTCACGAGTTCATGCACTACCTGTTCGTGGTTATATTTATCTTGTGTAATACCATTTTAGTAGTCTATCAATAATTTTTTACCAGCGCTCTCGCTTTATCATTTTTTAGTTAACACTATGTGTAACTATTCTACATTGTAGCTCAAAACTGTGTCTTCCACAGTGGTGTTAGTGGTTAGAGCTCCAGAACTTACAGCACTTGGGTTATGGGTTCTTTCCCAATCATGGCTGCATCCCAGTTTGCATTCTTTCCCTGTATGGATGTGTTTCTGCCTGCCAACCACTTTTTCAAAAGACATGCTGTTAGGTTTATTGGACCTTGTTACATGGCTGAGTTTCTGTCCTTAGATTAATAAGCTCCTTGACATTTATGAACGATAAAAAAATGGAGAATCAGTTTTCTGGGTTGTGTCAGTGTAGCCTAGGAATATTGATCAAAATCCAATTATGATTTTTGCCTAATGACTATAGAAAGTGGATGAATGTTAACCTGCGTCCTGTTCTTCTGCCAATTAGGAAATGTGCAAGTTATCATACTGGTGTATATTTCATTGTAACCATTTTTTCTTCCTCTTTTAAATCTGTCTCCTTTATACAACTTGACCCCCCCTCCCCCACCCCATCACTCAACCTTTGTCCCATATGCAAATCTAGGGATCACACGCCCTACAGTACCTGCACTTTTTTAACTATTTACTTGGAATCGAGTGAATTGTGTCTCATTTTCTATCAGCTACATCGCTCAGATCTCATATTATTATACGATTGCTTGATTGTATATCACCACATAGTCATGATTGAATTCCCCAATCCCGTTGAACAGATCCTGTTCCCTATACCCTCTAATAATATTTAGGGCCAGTGATAGCACACTACAATTTGTTTCAGTTGCATTTTTCCGGCATCCACAAACAATACAGAAAGAAGGGTTATATGGTTGTCAATTGTCATAGTTCACATCAGCGTTTTATGCAATTTATGCATTAGTTTATTTGCAAATAGGGAATATGGCATTATGGCATAGTTTAGTTATTGCTGTAAAACAAATAGTTGACGCGGAACGGCAGCATATAGGGGTGTGGGGTTTTTCTTGATAACTTCTAGCAGAGCTGAGGCAATGAATCATTCAGTGTCATACTCCCATATAGCCGGCCTGGATCGCGTACTGTACCATGTACGTAAACAACGTTGCACGCTGACTATGACGATGAAGAACCCATAAAACCCAATCCATCCACTCTGCCCTCCCGATCTCGTCATGAGTTCCCCCCAATCGTTTTATCCCCCATTCCTGGTTCTAGCCCCGGCCCCAGAGTCACCAACTTTCTCAGCTCTGATTAACCAGACCCCGTGTTTACGCACCACAGGAACTTTGATCCTACATCTCTCTTATAGTCGTGCGACTCTGCAGGAACCATTGCGCCATCCCTGGCATGACCACCCCTTCATGCCAATGTATGTGTTGGTTCCTGCCACAGCTTTTTACCGATTTACTCCCCCCCTCCACCTTCCCTTCGCACACAGACTTGCCATATTAACACTACTACATTGATTCTCAGGTCCCAAGGGTGCACACTACTATTGAGGGGGCACTAAAGTTTATTCACCCCACATATTATGATCGATACCTTTCCCCTTTACCAGTCCCTCCCCCCCTCATAAGAACGCCTAAGAGGCACACCAGCACAGCACGAGGAAAATGCGAATGCCCATAATGCAGTGGAATTTGCGCAGTAAAAGGTTGAGTCGCGAGTAGCACAGGTGGGTGTAATGGCGACTAAGAACCCGCAACAACAGTCTCATGGGTCGCGGACTAAGAAATCAATTACTCCCCACAAACATTGCCGTAACAAACGGCAATGTATCCCTAACACGTTTTGTATTCCGCGTATTCTTCAATCGGGGCTCCCTCCCCCCCCCCTACGCACATGATTCCCCCAACGCCCTTGTCCGGCTGTGGACCTCATTTGCCAGTGCTACCCCCCAGGCCTATCCCATTCGCTATTACTAAAAGGATAAATAAAGTTGCACTGCTCCCACACATAATCCCCAAAGTCTTGACATCCATCAGCCAGGAAGCACCCGCTTAAAATACGCAGCTGATCTCTCGAACATGTGAAATGGGATTAACTGACAGAGCAGCATCCCGCATCGATACAAAAATCGAGCAAATCCTCACATGAATAAAAAAAATGTAATGACACCAGAGAGGCGTAACATCAATCAACCTAAACCAAACATTAGAAAAAATGTGAAAAATCCACTCACCAAAAACTGAGAGTTTTTGCACACAGTAAAAGCTGTGGAAATGTCTGCAGATTCTGACGCTCTCCTCAAGAAAGTCTTGGAGATTGTGCGGCCATGCTCATGTGGGAATAGTGACTAAACGCAAAATTCCTACGGATACTCTCTTGTGACTGATAGCACATGATAATAACTGTATACTAACATTTCTAACGCCAAACGTTGATACAGTAAACATCTGATTCGTTCTACTCAGGTCGGTGATCACGAAGCAACCTTTTTTTTCCCTAGCACGTAAATTAGATTATGCATTGCTAGGTATTGCCCCACCCCCTTCTTCTTGATCAACTTTGGGGGTATAGGATTATAATAACCATGTTGTTGTTGGTTTAACTGGACGGACTTTTGTCTGTTTTTCAGCCTGTATTTATACTAACTATGTAACAACGTAACTATGTTGTGGATATGATAATGGTTATGCTATAGGTGTGGGTCCTGGTGTTCAGGGGCTGTAAACAACGCCAGCAGACGCCAGTGGATGCTGGTGTCAAATTATGACCTGGGCAGTCAATTATTCCAAAGTGTAATCGATATGTAGGATTCGCGGATCCACACGACGGCTGGGGTGGGTGGCGCAAACGCCACCCCGCCCCTCACTCCGAGCATAATGACGCGTCTACGACGTTGGAAGGACAGATCCCTTACACTTCTGTCCCTGGCCAATGAGTCCCGGAGGTGCACCCCCCAGGTACAATAACACACAAGGCTAGGTGGCCACTGACAAGCTCACAGGACGACGCTTGTAAGGAGTTGGGGGTGTTGATTGAATTTGTGCAGAGAAATTAATTAACTCCTAGGGTAAACGAGATTATAGATCACCATAATACGCGAGAATCCCGTTGTTGTTGGGGTCTTGTCCACCATTTAATTTCAACGAAGAGCTCAATGTGTACACCCTTGAGTTAAATAACTTCAGGACTTTGCATTTGCTAGAAAGCGGATCGGGCGCCGCTTGAAGGGGTATCGTAATCCCCATTGGACGTTACCAAAGTTGTAGACTGGAACATCATGATAACACACGGTGATTTATGTACTATACTTTATTATTGTGGGTTTTTCTTGACTATCGTTACATCAAAGATACTGTTGCCTTGTTCCTCATTCACATTCACAGCGTGGCTAGTGGCCTGCAGGTTGTAGTACATACCTAAAGATTTTACGAGTATGCCCGCCTACCGATACACGGTTCGTAACTTCCTTTACTCGCTCAATCCCCATCGTTAATCACGGTATTAGCCGCCCGGGTCATGTACAACTTTCTCCTAATTTTGCGTCGGATCTTAGAGAACCCCCCGTATACACACCACGAGGCCTGCCCCACAAAGGCCTACATTGTTAGTAATCCGTAAGAGACTTGAGCCCTCCTGGTTGTTGGCGCTCGCCAGCTATGGCGTTTCGAAGCAAGCACCTCGGACTGGAGACACAAATCGCCGATTACCCAGATTAGTCTGGAATACCACAAAAGAACACATTCACAAAAACAAAAAAATTAGAACTTGGGCAAATTACCACTAAACTACATCCTAACTACAATCCCATCCACTCCTAAGTCCCCACTACCACTTCCGGGTGTAGTTGCAAACATCCCTATTACACAAAAGTCATGACCTATTTACCGTAATCCTATATAACAGCTCATGCTCTAAGCGGACCCTCCTCCACACTCTCGTCTCTTGGCGTTTACAATTTTGTACACCATAGCAATTTTTACATGCGGCTCCATTGTGTATATGACATTCGCAAATATATTTTTTGTAGTTCTATTTTGTAGATTTGGCATTGGTGAATGTATGCGCTTGCAGCTATACTGTGTATATGACATTTGGCGAATATAATATTTGCCAGTAAAGGCCCAAAGTCAACATAAATTGGGGACCCCAATTTATTACTGTTAAGAGTGTGATTGTGTAAAAAGAATAGCTTAGCTGCACATTGAACACGACGGACCTATTCATTGGTAGCATAACATTGGTCTTGTGGTGCAATAGGGGGCTTTTGGGTCTTATTTTGGACATACTTGCACATGTGCACTCTAACAAGGAAAGATTTAGGGCATATTATATAGCTAGCAAAAATAAGTGTTAGGGGTGCTAGTACATTCAGATACTTATATAGCGCTGTCAATTTACGCAGCGCTTTACATATAGATGTGGTAATTCACATCAGTCCCTAAACCCTCAAGGGGCGTACTAAGAGCCCTAACTTACATTCATACATATACTAGGGCCAATTTTGACAGGATCCAATTAACCTACACAGCATGTAGCCTTTATAGTGTGGGTGAGGAAACCGGAGTACCCGGAGGAAACACAGGCACAGGAAGAACATGCAAACTCCAGGCAGGAGGAGTGCCGTGGCTGGGATTCAAACCAACAACCCTAGTACTGCCAGATGGAAGTGCTAACCATTTAGCCACTGTGCAAACATTCAACAAGAACATGAAATAATCCCCCCAAAAAATACATATTACAAATGTTTATTGATCAAATACACATTCCACATTTATTTGGACAGCAACAAAAAGCTACATTCAATATCTTGGTGTGGAACAAAAAAAAAAAAAAAAAGCAGGATTGATGTTGCTAAAATAGAACGGTCCTGCTCATAAGAGCTTACAATCTAAAAGATTATACTTATAATGAACTGTGCTTTCACAGGTTACAGCAGGAAACAAATGGTTAATATGAATCACTTGGGCTTATTCACAAAAGCTGCAGATCGAAATATCAATATAAAAAATACATACGTGCCAAAAAAAAAACACCTCCCCAAATCCCCCACACATACATTTCCACCATGTTTGTCTGAAAACTGCATTTCATTCTAAATAAAGCAAACTTGGAAGAGCAGAGCAATGGACATGTGTTAGGATGATTACAATGCAAAGATAATAAACACAATCATTGTACAATAACACACAAACACACCTTAGAAGGAAGAACATGCACAACATTTACAGCCCACATCAAAAACACAGCGTGAGTGTGGCCTGGGCAATTCACCACAATATCTCTTCCTCCCCAAACCACCACAGACAAGGACATGCAGAAATAAATGTGCCTTTACCAGGCAAAAATCAGCCACAACTGCACCTCTTTATATAAGGTAGGCCACACCCACCACTGTCATTCATTTGGTCAGAGAAAGTGTTTGCACCTGATTAATTCTCCTCCCACGTGCGTTAACCCTTGGTATACAGGCCCCACAAATCAGAGTCAGAAAGAAAGCCACAGTGACGTGTACCTGTGCAGCATACAACAGAACATTGAACAGGGATGTGAAAGGGAACCCTATTGGCAATATTTCTTCTTGGCCCTATGGGGCACAATTTACTCCAGATTATCGCATGAGTTAAGGCAGTCACGAATGACCACATCTCGCATGCAATACTGAAAATGTCAATTCACTTTTGCTAGTATGCGGGCATTTCCCATAAATCGGAAAAAACACTCAGGAAATCAAACATAAAAAGGCCTTACACCGCTGTCACATCAAAGCCGATTTAGAAACTGTGCGACGTACAGTGAAGATGCGGATTTCCTTACGATTTGCAAGACATCTGACATGTAATAGCAGACAATAGGGTGCAACTTGGCATACAATTTGCAAGTCGCATGCCATGCAAATCGCATGCCAAGTCGCATCCAGGGTGCACGATTTCAGGTGTGATTTGGGAATTGAAATTGTACCTGATATCCTATCTAATGAATGTGGATGTGAGTGTCTTAACGTAAGCGATTTGCTGCAGTACAATTTCAAAAGTAGTTCTCGTCTAACTTTTTCAGCATTTTGTAGCGATTTCACATATAGACTACAATAGAAATCGCAATGCAAAACACAATTGAAAATGCAATAACTCATTGGTAAATCTACAGAAAACACGGTGAAATTGCCAACAAAAAGCACAATTTTAAATCACATCTAGTGTAAACCAAGCAGGCAATTCAATAAAGGGAATAAATCTTTGAAAGCATACGGTAACTGCATGCTCGGATAAGGATCTGTTATGGATTTGGAGGGGGGGGGGGACTCCATGCCATTATTTTATAATTTTTTTTTTTTAATCCTTTTCTCTCTCTCGCTCACTCTTCTCATGGTTTGACAAACTTTCCCAAAAGGAGGTGGAGTGCAAACCAGCATTATCCAATCAATCATTAGTCCAGGCCCTTATCTCATCCCATACTTTGACATTCACATAAGGTGCTACTTTAAAGGTGTTTGAACAGACAAGGCCTCATTCTAATTCACATTCTAGGGATCATTTAAACAGAAAGCAAAGATGCTGCCACCAGCATATGTATGTTAGGGTAGTCACATGGAGATCATGCAAATTCATTGCTGTGGTTGGGATTCAAACCAACAACCCTAGCGTTGTGAGACAGTAGCGCTAACCACTAATCCACACAGCTGTTGAACACTAATCCTGCCTGTATTTCTGTGGTGTGAATCAATCCTAGGTCCCTGGGCAAGGTCAGTGTAACTAGCCAGATATCTCAAATGCGACACAAATGTTGTGCTATGTTGCCAATTCAGATGTATGTTGGTTCTATGTACCCCAATACAAAGGATTGCAATACTAATACAGGCGTACCTCAGTTTACCAACGCCTCGGTTAACATAATTTTCGGTTTATGAATGAAAATCCATTGAAAATAATGCCTCGGTTTACACAATTGTTAATAAGTTTTTTCGCAATACAAAGTGTATGTCGGCGCCGATTTTCAAATGCAAATGCCAGCCTTTTTTTTTTCTTCACTATAGTTCACAAGCTTAGAAGTCACTTTCCCCGAAGTTACAGAAAACTTTGTATCTTTTAATGAACTCAAAGTAAACATTGTTTCCTTTAGGGATATAAATTCCAAGAAAACTTTCTCTTTTAGCTGGGGGAAGTGACAGGTGAATTTCTGAGCTATACTGAAGAAAGCAAAAAGGGAAAATTACATTTAAAAACCAGCACCATAATAAATAAAAAACGGCATGGGGTCCCCCCTCCCATCCACACCAAGCCCTTCGGGTCTGGTATGGATATTAAGGGGTAACTCCACGCAGAAATTAAATAATAAAACAGCTTGGGGATCCCCCAAAAATCCATACCAGACCCTTATCCGAACATGCAGCCCAGCAGGGGAGGGGGGACGAGCGAGTGCCCCCCCTCCTGAACCATAACCAGGCCACATGCCCTCAACATGGGGGGGTGCATGTGGGGGTAAATTTGGATAAAAATCAGCCAATTTTGCAGATCGGCGCCGATTTTAGCGGCAATGATCGGCAAATTGGCTGATCTTTTTACAGATAAAAAATCTGCGCATGAGCCATGACCTGCAAGAAAAAGAAGAAAAGAAGAAGAAAATGAAAAAGAAGAATAAAAAAAAGAATAAGAAAAAGAAAAATGAAGGCCATAGATGGGGCAAAAACTGACCGTTTTTAAAAAAAAAAAAACGAAAAATCGGTTGTTCAATGGGCCGACGTTACCACCAACGGTAAAAAAAATTTCCGATTTTCGCCCCGTCTACAGCCGGCAAATAATATAGCGAAGTAATTACTTCTGTCCCTGCAGAGAGCTGCACTATTATATTTGAAATTAAAAAGTATAAAGGTTGCAACATTGTATCTATACGTATCTGAATAAAACCATCTATATCCGAAATGGATACAAATAGATACAATGTTGCAGTTTCTATACTTTTTAATGTCAAATATAATAGCGGAGCTCTCTGCAGGGACAGAAGGAAAGTTTCAGCTGTCATCGGGGTTTCCCACTGACAGCTGAATTTTAAATTATTTCCGTGAATTAAATAAATAATTAAAAAAAACAGCGTGTCGGTCCAAAAAGCCTCCGACAGTTCCCGTCCTGTCAGAGGCTTCCAGCCTTCTGAAAAAAAGGCTTGCTGACAGTTCTTAAATAGGTTAGGGGCGGGGCTGGGCCATCCGATGATACATCATCCCCGAGAAAACTGTCCTGCATACAGCTAGTTAGCCTCATGTGGAGAGACGGGGGACAGCCCTTAAATGTAAGGGGCGGGCCAGCCGGATACATCATTGATGTCACATGGGGCGGGGTTTCTCGGATTATGTCCCCGGCTGGCCCCGCCCCTTACCTATTTAAGAGCTGTCACCCTGTCTCTCCACTGAGGCTAACTAGCTGTATGCAGGAGACAGTCTGACAGTTCTTATATAGGTAAGGGGCGGGGCCAGCCGGGGACAGCAAGCATGTGACATGGGGCGGGGTCACTCGGATGATGTCCCGGCTGGCCCCGCCCCTAACCTATTTAAGAACTGTCAGCGAGCCTTTTTTTCAGAAGGCTGGAAGCCTCCGACGGGACCCGGAAATTTTTTTTTTTTGCTTTTTTCGGGTCGCCGCCGCCGTGATTGACGTTGGATCTACTTCGGGGGACATTGTTTTAATAAAGGACTTGTCAAAGACCCTGTACTGTGTTTTTTTTACACCACACTTTGTTTTTTTGTGTGAATGAAGCGCGGGACCATGTACCGCAGACTCATTCACGTGGGGGGGGGGGGCCGGGATCTGGGGGCCCCCTTGTTAAAGGGGGCTTCCAGATTCTGATAAGCCCCCTGCCCGCAGACCCCCACAACCACCGGCCAGGGTTGTGGGGAAGAGGCCCTTGTCCCCATCAACATGAGGACAAGGTGCTTTGGGGGGGAGCCCCCCTGCTCCAAAGCACCCCCCCCATGTTGGGGCATGTGGCCTGGTATGGTTCAGGAGGGGGGGCGCTCGCTCGTCCCCCCCCTTTCCTGACCTGCCGGGCTGCATGCTCGGATAAGGGTCTGGTATGGATATTGAGGGGGTCCCCACGCTGTTGTTTTTTTTTTAAATTTCGGCATGGAGGTCCCCCTTAATATCCATATCAAACCTGAAGGGCTTGGTATGGATGAGAGGGGGGACCCACGCTGTTTTTTTATTTTTTATTTTTTTGCGGATCTTTATTTTTACATTCAGCTGTCAAAATAAATATTATCTAGACATTCGAAATAAGTAAAATCATTACAGAAATAATTATAAAGGATAAGAAACAAAAATAGAATCACTAGAACTAAGGAAATAAAATTAGAATACATAAAGATGTGCTTAGTGCTGTTTGTTAAACACAGTAGACGCGCGACCGAGTGTCGGCTGTCAAAGGGAATCCACACTGAGATTTACTATTGAGCAGTGGCTAAAAAGCAAGTGCCCACAGAGGATGTCTAAAATGTGTTCTGCACATGCTCAGTTATATCAGCCAAAGACACTGCACGGGCGTCTAGTTTTGTTACTGTGTTGATTTGCTTTAAAAAAACTATTTTTAACACATTCTTAATTTTTTTTTGAAATGCCAGATATTGTTTAAAGTGAAGTCCTAATATTTGGCAAAGCAAATTTCAAAGTGAACATGTCTCTGTAGTGATTTTTCATGGTGTTAGACATGCCTCTTAGCAAGTCTGCTTTGTGAGTCTGATTCCGGGCGTTGTGTCTCGTTAGTAAATTCAATTGGGCGTCTACTTATGGACACTGCACAATAGTAAATCTCGTTGCGGGGTAAAAGTAGACGGTCACTCGTAAAAATTAGACGTTCGCCCACGGAAATGCGCCCGGGCACAATAGTAAATCAGGGCCCTTGTGTCCACTCTCAAAAAAACATTTCAACAAACTCTCCCCATCCCTCAGGCTGGCCCCCTTAGTGGGACAGCAGAGGCAGATGTCATCTGCGTACTGCAGCAGGACTGACCCATGGACCGGTGTCCACCCCCTCAGAGTGGCCTGGAGGACAACTGAGTAGATTACAGAAAAATCCACAAAAACCTAGAGACATTTCACACCAGTCATCTGGCGGTTCTGAAAACAGAAGCCAAAAATGGGCTGTGTCTCTGCGTCAACAGGGACGCTAAAAAATGCATTTGCTAAATCAATTACTGAAAAACATTCAGCATCAGACGATATGGCTGTAAGAAGAGATGGCATATCAGGCACCACCGGGTGGTATCAACCAGTGAATCAATAATCAGTCTAATGTCTTCCTGTGTGAAATTCCTGTCTTTACATGCCTTCTTTAAATATACCAGTGTTCCCCCCCAGTGTTGTAGTGGGCTTGGGACAGTGTTTTGTAATACGGTCAATGTCTTCTACGTCTAAACATTTAATTATCAATGTGTCCCCTACTGTGAGAAATGGATATTACTTGGTCTGTGTCGCCACCTTGTGTCTGGTTCTATCTGCCAGTTCGGGGCTAGGGCCTTTTATCATATCCATATGAAAAGTGTCATTATCTCCTGTTCTCGGGAACGGACTTGAACTTCCCATTGCTTCAGTCCACCCTGCTAGATTGTGTATCCACGGATTTATTAGGTAATAATCAGTCCCACAAATCCGGGTTATGAAGTCTTTACAAAACTCCCCCTGTTCCGGACAAGGTGTATTTTTACTCTTATTTTGTTCTATTTTATCTATTTAAGGAATTCCAGTAAGAAAAAGAGAAAAGAGAGAGAGAGAATGATTCACAGTGCTCGACTGCCACCTGAAGTTTCCCTCATATGCGTCTTCCTAAAACATAAATCTAGTCACTTGTATACCTTCTCGGGTCGAGTGATCTGTGACCAATTATCACTCTTATCACAAAAAATATATAGAGACAGAGAAAGAGAGAATACACAACTCTTCCTACTCTATACCTGAAAAGGACACTCTATATAATAATATCCTTTGTCTCTAACCTGTCTTTTAACTTCTTCCACTGTAAGTCCCTCTTGAAATTCTACTGGACAATGTAAATGTACCCTTTCTACCTGTATTTTAGGACTACCTTGATAAAAAAAAGAGTCCTTTTCCTAACTTATATTTATATACCTTTTCTACCTTACTCACAAGGTAACCTCCAGGAATACGATGACTAAAAATAGTCCGCATACACATTCAGGACAAGTCATTTGCAAAACATTTAATTCGCAACTACCGGTCCATACACTTACCACCTGGACATCGGTGTCACATAACAAATTATCTTATACTTTACGCGACAGAAAGATAAGCAACAGAATTTTGGCAGCCCAAACCTACCAGTGTCAATATTTTCTTATTTCCTGGACAACCAATGTCCCTGGACATCCAATGTCCTTAAAGTACTTACCAAAAGTACATATACATTATTTACTGGACATCCAATGTCCTCAAAGTACTTACCAAAAGTACATACACATGCTCTGGACATCCAATGTCCTTAAAGTACTTGCCAAAAGTACATATGCATGTTTTTGGACATCCAATGTCCTTAAAGTACTTGCCAAAAGTACATACACATTTTTCTGGACATCCAATGTCCTTAAAGTACTTGCCAAAAGTACTTATGCATTTTCTGGACATCCATTGTCCTTAAAGTGTTTGCCAAAAGTACTTATATGCCGGCCGGCAATCTTTTACACTATACCCTTTCATTAAAACATACTTCCAAAGTATGTGGGCATCGGAACTCAGCCAGAGCCTAGTCACGGTAAATATCAGAAAATATAAATCAAATACTTACTGGATAGGATGACTCTCCGATCCCGGGATGAGCCCCAAACTGAAAGTGATTTGTGCTTCTAATGACTACTGGTAATTTCCGGTCCTATTGGGCCTAAGAGACTGTGTTCTGGAAGGAAGAAATTAGCATGCACACACTCAGGTTTCCAGAAGACAATCTGAATCTTTATTTGTAGATTCTTCTTCTTATATTGTAACAAAGAAAACCATACAATAGGATTTCGCTGGATACTTGTCAAGGCTGTGACCGTGAGATTTTCTCAGACCTTGAAATCAGTTACAAGTAACCAACAGTTATTTTCCCATGGGACAGAAGTATTTGACTTTTAACTATATCATAGCAGAAACAGGTGCTGTTAGTACAAAGAAATAACTGGACACTTTCCCTGCCTCTACCAAGGCTAAGCTAAGATAAAAAACAAAAGAATGTGTGAGCACAGTTCTGTAACACATAACTGACACAGCATATTTTTCATTAACTCATTCTGGGTATAATATAAAACAATTAATCAACATGCAGTACAAAATATAAAATGGAGGGGGAAAAACAAAATGACAGACAGAAAAGACATACATTTCCCTTCAGAAGGGGTTGGATGAGGGAATGGCAAACACTGGGTTACAAACTGCAAGTACAATTTCCCCTGGAATGGAAGGGGGAACAAAGGCCTACAGTGAAGTGCAGAGGAGACAAAAGAGTCTATGAGACCCTGGGTGTCTCCACTGCTAGTCAGTGGAGCACATATCCACTAACTTTACATAACTCCTAAGCTCAGGCCACATAGCAGGTTTAGGATTCTTCAGACCTCTCTCATGGGCCAATTATTGACCTTTCTGTTCAGATGGGCCAATTATCAGAACCAAAAGCTTCTTCCAGATCTTCCTACTCCAGACACAAAGGCCTGGGAAGCAAAAATACTCTCTTCAGGTGGCAGACCTGGAAGGCAAAGACCTCTGGACTCACATGTTCTCCAAAAAAAAAGCCTTAGACCTTGCTAAACACAGATTCCACAAAGCTGGAAGGTTTATGCCAGTCAAGTCACTGGCTTTATTATTATACAGGTTCTTATATAGCGCCAACAGTTTGCTCTCAGCCGCTTTACAAATATAACAGGAGACAATACAGCAACAGTACAGTTTCAATACAAGAGGGATTAGGAGGGCCCTGCTCCTCGCAGCGTTGCCAATCTTAAACCCCTCAATGATTGCCCAGGACAAGAAAAATATTCATAATCCCACACATTGTAACTGCTCACTTTAATCTGCTGGAGAACACTCTTCAGAAGAAGGTGAAAGAAAAAGAAATTGATGATGTCCTTCCTTGGGTTTGCGAAAACGCCATTGAAACACAAATAACATAAACAAAGCTCGGGATGGCTACAAATACTAAATTTTAACTAGGGACATTTCAGTTTAAGGCAGGGACCCTACACACATATTATACTTTGCACTGTGGCAAATGAGTATGCAATGCTCTTCCAAAGGTGAAAACTTAATGTCATTGGGACAGCAGAGGGATTTAAATGCTAGGTAAACCCTTACGCTTTCATTCCCATAGGTATAATCAATAGGTGGCAGCTGTATTATTGTAAGTCATATATGAAAAACTATTGCTGGCACACAACTAAAATGAACATGTCGTATGCCTCAGAAATTCATCCTACTCTCAGCCAACTGTAGTTTTCGGTGGGTACTAATGGATGTCCTCAGGTGTTGAGCATCATTAACTCATGATGGTGAACAGTGTGTTCTTTTAAGTCTGCCGGGCTACAACAAAATGGCCCGTGATGAACCAATCACAAGAAAAAGCCTTCATTTTACCACGATGCTAACCATTGGTGGGATGGGCACTATTGTTGGAATGAATGGATCAGAGTGGAGGAATGGGGCAAAACTGCACCAACATGACAGAGAGGATATTACAACCTACCCTCGGAGCTCATGTACCTGATGACGGCGGAGGGTAGGGAGGATTTGGGAGCACCACCCAACTTTGTTTAATTTTTTATTTGACTGATACCTTGCCCTAAAAAAATAACTTTCTTTGCTATTCAC
>CATNWA010002710.1:0-20394 GCA_951230385.1 Staurois parvus
AGGGGGGGTTGGAAAAACCCTTCCCCCCCTTTCGGCTTTCAAAACCGGAGGTTTTGGGTTTGGGGGACCCCCCCTTTGAAAAATTTTTTCCAATTTTTTGATTTTATTGGGAACTTTTGTTTTTCTTTCCCCCCAGAAGGACGCGGGTGTGGGGGGGTTACGTTGAGTGAAAATTTTGTTGAAAGTTCGGGAAACGATTGAACCCCCCGTTAGGGGGACAGGCGAACGAAAAAGAAGAGGTGAGAAAAACCCCCCCCAAACCCAAAGTTTGGGGGGAGTTTCCCAGTGTTTTAAGGGGCTTCAAAAAAAAAAAACCAAAAAACCCTTTATCAAGGTGCACTAAAAATTTTAAAAAAAAGGAGAACCTATTAAAAACAATTCAAAAAACCCCCCTTTTTTCCCCCCTTTTGGGGTCAAAAAAAAAAAAAGCAAAACCCGGGTCAAAAATGAGGGCAAAAAAAAATGACGCGAGAGTCTAAAAACCTGTGTACAAAACATATAAACACTTAATAAAAAAAAAAACAAAAATTAAACAAATAGAAAACAATATTAAAAAAATATGAATAATAATTATAGACTGAGCACCAAATTCATCACTAAATTCTGCTGAATCCCAAATAGGGAATCTCAAAAATTATACTGGCGGGTGTACGTATTTGCACATATTAAGCAAATAGTAAACTTACGAAACAGGTCATTGCAATAATGCGATCGGAAGATGGGATGGAACAAAAAGGATGGAGGGCACCTTTTGCAAGAGAAGACATAAATTACAAATAATTTAATATGCAGGGGGTTTTGGTGCCGTGCGCCTGTACGTGTTGGGGAGAGGGGACATCTGATACATGTACACAGGACGTGTCATAAGAGCGCTTGAATGGAAATAACCCCATGGTTATTCCCAGCATGGATAAAGCTTGCACAATTGCAGCCCACAGGCTAGTGAGAAGTACCGGGGGCCGATTCGACCGCTAGGCCGTGGCGCTGAGGCACGCAAGCCGCGCCCACGGGGGATAGGAAACAAGCAAGCGGAGGAGCCCAATGACAGCAGGGCCCAACGGTTTTGAACAGAAAAGTTGCGGTATGGGTCCTTGTATCCATATCACAAGAGTCACCTATAAAGTCCCCCTAGTCCTAGTGGGCAACAAGGGGGGGGGTTGGTTGGTGGCGGCGGGGCACTGAGGGGGGAGAGCTGGGATCTCGGGGAGCCCCCAGGAAGTAGGGCGAGGGGGCCCCCGCGGCCAGTATATCTAATGTCGCGCAGCAATCCACTCGACACACCTGTAACTACGCATGCACCTAAAGGGAAATAACCACGCCCCCCGGATAAACATGGATATTGCACAAAACGCAAGGCACAGGATGCCCATGAACCAACCCGCGACACATAAAATCCGCGCGGAAATACAGCAGGGTTTCCAGCCCCCTCTCAGCGCCTGTTGCTGCTCACGCATATTGCCTCATGGCATGTGAAGATATTGGGCTTACTCCTTATGGTCAGCGAGTGGCTTCCACCTAGTTCTGCGCTATGACCGCAAGTTGACGTTATCTGACGTATGACGTCAACTCGCTTTTCGCCGATGGCGTATCTCACTCAGCTTCGTCAGACGAGCCAATTGAGAGCAACAATGCATTTCTAATATCCCTATTTATCAGTGGGTAAAGACCGCACCCATTTATGCAAAAGAGGTGACCTGCATTGTTCCTAATTGGAAGAAAACAAGGGGGGGCTATAAAACTTTAGCACAGCTACTGGTCTTTAATTAGAAATTATCAAGGCAGCCGCTGGAGTCCGACAGGAGAGGGGGATAGGCTTAATATTTTACCAAAACATATTATGTAATCATAGTCACAAATTACATTATACCCTAGTCTGTTGACTTTTTGTCACACTTTAACCAGGAGATGAGATATAAATCAGAGAACCACCTTTCCATCCACTGAAATCGGGTTTTTGGGGAACAATATCAATGTATCAAAAGAGTACCACCAGTTACCACAAGATGGCTATATAATCTGAAATTTCACATTTGAGGTTCCCCATTAACATTTTTAAATACCCCAGTTTTTTACATCCATCCTTGGGTATCTGGTTTATTTTCACAGCAGACGAAGGTATTAAGAGGGACATATAACCCGACATGAATCCCTTTTGGCATATAGAGCTATATAATAAACTCATATCGTAAGGTCACCCTTATTTATCGTTTAATATTCCCAATATACACAAGTTTATCTCGCATTTCCAGCCATGTAAAAAAACGAGGAAAATGCATCAACAACCGCCACATGCAAAACAGAGAATAAACATTCATCTACAACATTTTTTTTTGGGGAGACAAACAATTCAAAAAACCAACAAATACCAAAAGAGTCAATATAATCTGAAAATTCACAAGGGTCATAATAAAAAAAATACCCATTTTTTTACATCCATCCTAGGGTAGGGGTTATTGTTCAAGACAGAAGGATTAAGGACATTTAACCAGACAGAACCCTTTTTTGCATTTATTTAGACTATAAAAAAAACCAATCGTGGGATCCCCCTATTTTCATTAAATCCCAACACCGACATAGTCCCATAAACCTTTTTTCCAAAAAACATTTGGAGACACATTCCAAACATTTAAACCCCCCTTGGGGTACAGTGTATCAAGTTTATATATCCAAATTTTTTCTCCCTTTTAAGCATTCTCTACAAAAATCACCTCTCCTCGGGAATGCTTCATAGAAACCCTTTTTACTTTAGTCCGTCCATTTTCCCCCTCCATGAAATTTAGCTAATTGGGGGGCAAGGGACTACGGGATCTTTTGATCTAATTTTTCTAAAGGTTCCCCAAATTCTACTTTAAGTTGCTTTTAGTCTTCCCTACAAAAATTCTTTTTACAGGGGACGGGTTAAGATATTTAACCCCCTTTTACTGGGGGGAAAACAGTTTAAAGACTCTGAATCTATAGTAGTTTATTTCCTGAATCATAAAAGAACCTGCGATCCACATATTTGCAGATTTTACATTTTTCCCATTTAAACATCCCCCTTGGTACGTGATTTTTAACCCTGTTGTTTTTTTAATGGGGGATAATCTGAATGGGTAAGGGGGTCACCAAATTTTGGGGCTCTTTTTGCTCCATCGGGGACGTTCACCACAATCTTACTCAGCCTGGGGCATTGATTAGAATCTTCCCTGTTTTTTTCCAAAAATTAATTTAAAATCTTGCCATTGACCCAAATTGGGGGAAACATTCTCACAGGCTGATCACTCAACTAGCCTTCACTTCCTTTTTGGTAGATAAAAATCCTACTTCAGTTTGATATGCCCTCTCCGACATTTCTAAAATTTGGATGGGAAAAAACCCCTTCCTAAAAACTTTTAATAGAGATCCTACCCCCATTTTAAAATCATTGAGGGTTTTGGGAATTTCTCCGACATCTCAGAAACGTCCCCCTGGAATCCCAGATATTTAAAAATGGATGGTACCCTTTTTGCCTCTAAAGGGTATTGGCAGCATAGGTTTTCCCAATGTTCTTAGTGAGGAGTTTTTCCCTTTTCAAGTCTAATCTCCAGTCCAGAAAAGAAATACTCTTTCCCTCCATTATATATGAAAAATTTCCCAAAATTTAAGGAGTTCTGATTTAAACTCTCCCAAAAAAGATTTTAATTCCCCAGATGTTTCCTTGCCACCAAAACACATCATCTTATATCTTAACCAGATCTGGACATTAGCAAAAATCTTGATATTTAAAACAAACCTGTTCCCCCCCCAAAACCCCAAATGGGGACATGCTAGGCCGAGCCCACGGTGCTCCCTACGACCTCTAGTTTGTTGATAGAAGGATTATTTAAAATTGAAAAAAGTTATGTTTTAAACAAACTCCCAAAAACTCCTAATGAATTCATTCTGTCCTCCCAAAGTAGGGTATGTTTTTTCAAAAAATAGGAAAAATGATCCACCCCCACATCAGTGGATGGAGGGTAAAGGGAATTTCCCCATCTATTCCCACTAAATGATTATCCTTAATGGGCATATTTTCAATCTTAGCCAACACATCCTTATGTCCCTCACATAAAGGGGAGATTCGGAACCAACCCTTAAGAAACAAATCTATATATTTCCCGTTTTATCTAGGGGAACCATTAATGCTGAAAAATAGGTCTACCTGAGGGTTTTTTTTTTTTTATGTATTTAAAGGGGTAATGTAAAACTAGGGGGGGGTTGAATTTTTCAGTTCTCAAAATCATATTCTTTCTTATTAACAAACCCCCTTCTTTTTTTATGTCAAAATGGAATTTAAATTTTTTTCCACCAATGGAAAGGATTCACAGTCACTTTCCATATTGGGTGAGTCACTCAATAACGCTTCACCTCCCTAACATAGTCTTGTTCATTCAAAAACACTACATTCCCCCTTTTCACTTCTCTTAAAGACAATGTCTTTGGGGCTCTTTTAGTTCTTTAAGACTTTTCTTTTTTTTGGGAAGGGTTATCGCCAATTTGGGTTTTCCACTCAAGATTTTTAAGGTCACACAAAAAAATCTAGAAAGTCAGTCCTCATATTGGGAAATGGTAGGATACAGGGCATAAACCGCAAAAATTTGTTCAACGGCAAAGATTTCCTTGGGGTATTTTTTGCTTTTTTCCTAAAAAAAGGGGTGGGTGGAGTCCACATACAGTGGTGAAGGGCACCATTTCAACAGAGTGCTGCAATTGCACCTCTTTTCCCATCCTGGGGAAAAAATGGGGCTTTTTTCATTCAAGGCCTTAAACAGTTGTTCACATACAGATGAACGGGCCCCAAACCACTGTGCCGGCACAGGAATGTATTGCATTAATATTTGACATTTTGTCTTTTTCCAAACAGGCCTAGGGTTATTTTTTCCCCTCTTCACGCTTATTGTCTTCTGCACTCAACATGTGAATACGATATCCTTTTAAATTTTTTTGTTTCCCTGTTCGGGTTTTTTTCACCTTTATATTTTGGTAAAAATTCATTATTCAATATATGGTTACCCTATGATAATTTGGATCACCTCTTTTGGAAGTGTTTACCTAGTTTTGTACTACAGAGTTTTAGCCCTTTTGCTCACTTTTTTTTTTGGCCATACATTAAAAACCGGCCCCTTGATTCATTTTAAGGGTTTTTTGGGCTGTGTGTTATTGTCTCATACTGAGTGATGAAAAACCAGGGCGAACCCAATGTCTATTTTATCTGTGAAAAACAAAATTTTTTGGAAAATTTTCTAAAGGTCACGGTCGTTCATATGTACCGCTTTTTTTGTGAATCTTTTTTTCACAAACCCCCTTTTTTGAATCCCTTTTTTGGCTACTGAAGGGAAACCAAACATTGGTGACACATAATTTAATTAAACAACCTTTTTAAAACTACCAAAAGAATATTGCCCTTTTCCCGGCCCCTGATGGGGGGGTGGAAATTTGAAAAGAGACCGGGGTCGGGGAAAAACACCTCACGGGGCGGAATCGCCCCAATGGCGTTCGGGGAAAAAAAAGGGGAGTAAATCAAAAAAAAAAGGCCGGGGGTCAAAAACACAGACAAAAAACGGGCACAGACAGAACACGGGTCCGACCCGGGGGTCAGCAACGAGGCGAAAAAGGGAAAATCAAAAAATAGCGACAAGCCGAATCAGAACCGGAAGCCCACAAGATCAAACAGAGTAACAAAACAAAAAACACAAACACAAGTGCAAAACTGTGGGGGCCCCCCGGTTTTATATGTAAACAGCCACACCCCACTGGGATGCCACAAAACCTAAGGCATAAGAAAGGGCTCCATACATGTCACACAAAGCCAAGATGACACCACAACATGAAGTAAACATAACCACAGGGAAAAAGGTAGACCTTGACAGGTACCATCCCCCCTCAAGGGCCCCTCCCCCCCGCGGGCTCAACAAAAAGGTTTTCTGAGAAAGCGGGTATGAAAGCGCGGTAGGATTGGCCTACCAGAAATAAAGCTGAGAGACGACCCATCACAGCTGGTTCTTCCCTGGATGCCCGGCAGTTTTGGCGTATGTTAGAGTACTCAGCAGAGTGGGGAGTGCGCAATCCACTCGGGGAACAGAAACACTACCCTCCCAACTCCCGCCTCCCGGAGGAGCGCATCAGTTTGAAGACGCCAAAAGCTGCTCTCCCAAGGGGAGAGGTCAGGACTGAGGTGCTGAATTTGCAGCCAGGATCTTGCTCTGGAGGTATAAGTGAGATTGGGCTTCAGAGTCCTCCCTGGGACAACTCAGAAGTATTGCACGTGAGTAGACGCATCATCCCCTTGACATTCCTTGGGAACCAACTCAAGGCAAATGATGGAAACACACAAGAGTTGAAGCGTTAGACAAGAACAGAGCCCATCTGGGCCTGGCGGGGTGTCAATCTCTTGGACTCTCTCTCGAAAGATAAGTCTAGGATCTTGGTGAACGAGTAAGAATGAAGACCGGAATACCGCTGGAAACCCGCGAAGCTGGTGCCTCCATTCCTTGAGAGGCCAGATTGAAATGACTCAACCAACTCCCCGTTCTCTATTCTGAGTAGTTGCACGCAGCCATCGAGCGGAAAAGCTTCCTGGGAAGATAGAACCCGCCGGGAAGTAAGGGTCCATACGGGCGACCCGACAGCGCTGAGTTACAGCGGAAGCCCCTACTCCCGTCTCGGAAGCATTTCAACTTCGGAGGACGAAGGGCAACCCCAGGATTGGGATGCGAAAAATCGGGAGCCGAAGCAAAGGCGAGCTTTCAGAGCCTCGAAAGCTCTGATGGCCTCTGGGTATGGCGACACTCGTGAGGGTTACTCCCCTTTCTTGGTTAGGTCAGAGAGAGGCTTTGCCTATGTGGAGAAGGTTCCTATGAACTTCCGATAGTAGTTGCACAAAATGCCCAGAAAGCGCTCTGAATGGGCCGAAGCACCATTGGGACGAGACCCACTGCAGAACTGCCGCAACCTTCTGAGGGTCCATGGAAAATCCCTCCGCGGAAATTATGTAGCCCCAAAAAGGCAAACCTGGGATCGATGGTAACTCGCACATTCTCGAGTTTTACAAAAGACGTCCGTTCTCACGCATATCGTTGCAGCACCTGCTTAACATCCTGGACATGGGACTCCATGGAGGTAGAGTAAACAAGATGTCATCCAGGTAAACCACTACGCATTGCTGCAACAAATCACGAAGGACATCGTTTATGAATTCCTGAAAGACCCGCTGCGGGCGCGATTACACAATCCGAAGGGCATCACCAGGTAGTATTCGTATTGTTGCCCAGTTCTGTGTGTTAAACGCGGTCTTCCACTCATCCCCCTGTCTGATCCGTACGAGGGTTGTGTACGCCGCCCCTTAAGGTCGAGTTTGGTAAAGACCGTTGCTCCCTTAAGGCGGGTCGAATAACTCAGAATCAAGGAATGGATATGCATTTTTAATGGTCAAATCCGATTGAGACCCCTATAATCGATGCAGGGCCTCAATTCCCCACCTTTCTTCTTTACGAAAAAAAACCCCGGCTCCTGCAGGGGGAAGTAGACTTACGAATGTGCCCCCCGGGGAAAGCGCCATCCACCACGTACTCCTCCATGGCCTTATTCTCCGCAACCGAGGAGAGAGGTACACCCTGCCACGTGGAGGAGTGGCCCCGGGTTGCTGCAGGGATATGGCGCAGTACCGTAAGGACGATGCGGTGGTAAGGTACCAGCGCGTACCTTATCGAACACGTCCCAGGTATTCCCCATAGTCGGTGGGCAACGCAGAGTCCCGAGGAGGCACACAATACCTTAACCGGTCCCCCGATGCACCCGGTCAACCCCACACTGTGGAGACCATGAGAGAATCTCGGCTGTTTGCCAATTGAAGGTTGGATTGTGCCTCTGGAGCCAGGGATACCCCAAAAAACCACCGAATAGGTTGTGGGGAAGAAATCACCTGAAAACAGGCCAACTCCCTGTGAACAGCCCCAATGGCTACCTCTATTGGCAGGGTCTCGTCCGGGTAACCTGCGGCGGCTGCAGGGGCCTGCCATCTATTGCTTCGAGAAACCAATGGGGCAGCACGAGCCTGCAGGGGAAATGGAGTGCTGCGCAGCAAAACGACTGTCCAAGAAACGAAGCTCCACTCGCGGCCCCAGAGTCTACCGAAACGCCTGGGCGTCACCGAAAGCCCCCTGTCCAAGAAAGGATGCCCACGGTGATCAGTGGCTTTATCCTTGCGGAACGCCGGGGGGACGAGGAAACTCCACCCAAGATCTGTCCCCGACATGATCTCAGGTGCGAGCGTTTCCCGACGGACCGGACAAGACTGCCGAAAGTGCCCACTGATGGCCACAGTACAGGCAGCGACCCTCCCGACGCCGAGCGGTTGCGGCCCGCTCCCCTCGGAAAGGCGAGCAAACCCCAGCTGCATGGGTTCCCCACCAGACAAGCTAGTCCCCAGGAGGCGTGGGAGGAGAGGGAGGAACTGGAGGGGGGGACAAAAAAACGCAGGTGCCAGTCGATTGGAAGGCCTCCGCAGGCGTTCCTTGAGTGAAGGCCTCTCCCTGAGCCTGGTGTCAATCAGGATTCAGGAAAGAGATGAGCTCCTCCAACACCACCAGGCAGTTCCTTAGCTGACAATCTCGTCCTTCAAATGAGTCAGAAAGACCATGGGAAAACGCAGCCACCAGAGCCTCATTGTTCCAACCGACCTCTGCCGCCAGGGTAACGAAAACTCTATAGCGTACTCGGCCACGGTCCGTGAACCCTGATGCATGGTCATGAGCAGCTTGGCCGCCCGAGGCGGAACGAGCCGGTACGTCGAATACCCTACGGAAGGCATCGACAAAACCAGAAAAATCTTGAATCACCGGTCGTTCCTCTCCCATAAGGGATTTGCCCAGGCCAAGGCCTTGTCTGTGAGTAGTGAGATGAGGAAACCCCACCTTTGACCTCTCAGACGGAAAGGCGTGGGGTATTTAATTCAAAATAAATACCCACCTGGTTGAGGAAACCACGACACACTGACTCGGCTCCCCCCCAAAGCGCTGTGGAAGAGGGGCTGAAACCGGTCATACCTCTGGTCACCGCGGGTGCCGCATCAGCCGCGGCGGTAGGCACAGCAAGCGGAAACAGCAGCGGGAAGCGCTCACACCGAAGCGACACCGGCCTAATAACACCAGGTTTGAGTAAGGTGGTGCGCGTGTTGTGTGCAAGCAGAGTTTGCAACGCTGAGCGAACTGACTGATCCAACAGGTGATCCTGTTGATCGAGTCTGGCGACTATCATTGGGAGCGAAGGCGTGCCTGCACCGTCAGGGTTCAATGGCACTTGTGTAATGTCAGGGCAGGAGCTGAGGAACGGACAGGCAGGCCTAACAATGTAACGCACTGGCTGACGACAACCACCACCCACAGACCAAAGTCCCTCAGGGCGCGGAGTAGTCTAAGTCCCAGGCTGCCCTTCACCAGGGCCTTTTTTTCCCTGATGGTGGGGATGGACTTGACGCAGCCAGGAACCAGGTCGCGGCCCCGAGACACCTCAGCTGCGGTAATGGCCGCCGCCAATGGCGTGTAGCTGGTGGAAGAGACAAAAGAGTAGTCAGACAAGCCGGGGTCAACAACAACAGACAGAACAGTACAGGACAGCAGACGAGAATCACAGGTCACGAGCCGGGTTCAGCAACAGAGGGTCAGATCAAAGGAGAATACAAAGATACCGGAAGTTCATCAAGAACTTCTCGGGTCTGGTCTCCCCATCACTCAGTTAACCAAGCTTGGGACATGATTCAGATGGACGCCAGAGGCACAGGAAGCTTTTGAAGCACTAAAGAAGTTATTTACCTCGGCACCCATTCTGGGTCATCCTGACGCCTCCCTGCCCTACATCTTAGAAGTAGATGCGTCAGAAAACGCGGTTGGCTCCATTCTTTCCCAGCGAAAGGGCGCCAAGGAATTACTTCACCCAGTAGCATTCTTCTCACGGAAACTTACCCCTGCGGAGAAGAATTACGACATTGGGGATCGAGAACTACTGGCTATCAAGACCGCATTAGAAGAATGGAGGTACCTGCTGGAAGGTGCCTCACACCCCATCCTGATTTTCACGGACCACAAGAACCTGGAATATCTGAGGACCGCCAAACGTTTGCGCCCACGACAAGCAAGATGGGCATTGTTTTTCTCGAGGTTTCAGTTCCACATCACATACAGGCCGGGATCAAAAAACACGAAGCCAGACGCGTTGTCACGCATGTACGAGGACGCCAAGGAGATCCCAGTACCTGACACTATTCTGCTTGCGGGAAACTTCTTGGCCCTCCAGACGAACCTTCGCTCCGAGATAATGAGAGCGTCCACAGCAATGTCTACCTCCGATAGGGCGCCCCTCCAGAACAAGGGGGGACTCCTATGGAGGGAGGACCGGATTGTGGTGCCGGAGGAAGCCCGAACCCTAGTCTTGGGACATTGCCATGACCACCCGATGGCAGGACATTTTGGCCCGGTCAAGACCCTGGAACTTCTCCGACGTTCCTTCTGGTGGCCGGACATGGCCAAGGATTGTAAAAGTTACGTGGGCTCCTGTGTCATCTGCCAGCGGAACAAGCCTTCAAGAAATAAGGCGTGGGGCCTGCTACGTCCATTACCTATCCCTGAACGGCCCTGGCAGAAGATCTCTATGGACTTCATAGTCGAGCTTCCACCTTCACTGGACCACACAGCAATTCTCGTGGTCGTGGACCGTTTATCCAAGATGGCCCATTTCATTCCTTTACGGAAGACACCATCAGCAGCCGAGACGGCGCAAGTTTTTATTCGAGAGGTTGTTAGAGTGCATGGGGTCCCCGAAGACATCGTCTCGGACCGAGGGGTGCAGTTTACCTCGAGATTTTGGAGGGCATTGTGCAAAGCCCTGGATATCAAGCTATTCCTTTCCTCGGCATTTCACCCTCAGACCAATGGTCAGACCGAAAGGACCAATCAGACCCTAGAGTAATACTTGCGATGCTACACATCATTCTCTCAGGACGACTGGGTGCCACTTCTCCCTTTGGCGGAATTCGCGTACAACAACGCTTGCCATTCAGCAACAGGGCAGTCCCCGTTCTTCTCCAACTATGGGTTTCACCCGGTCTTCCTCCCGGATTTAGTCCCGGCATGCCCGATTCCAGCGACACACAGGATGCACTAACCTTTTTCGCTTCAAACAATAAAAAAACTACAGGAAGCCATCAGTCAGGCCCAAGAAGATTACAAGAGGGCTTTTAATAGGAAGCGAAGAGGGGATCTGGTGTTGCGGCCCGAAGAGAAGGTTTGGCTGGCTACATCTAACTTGAAGATGCTCTGCCCGTCAAAAAAGTTGGGACCTAAATTTATAGGCCCTTTTTGCATTAAGCGGATGGTCAATGAAGTGGCCTATGAACTTGTTCTCCCTGAGACACTCAAGATCCACCCTGTCTTCCACGTGTCCCTGCTGAAGCCGGTAGTCCCTGATGCCTTCCTGGAATGGGAATCCAGGCCCCCCGGAGGCCATAACAGTCGAAGAGGAAGAAGAATTTGAGGTGGAGACAATCCTGAAGTGCCGAAGGAGGGGGGGGCCAGACCCAATTTCTCATCAAGTGGAAGGGCTACGGCCCTGAGGACAATTCGTGGGAACCAGCCCATAATGTCCATGCACCCAGACTTGTCCGGAGGTTTCTTTGTGATCACCCGTGGTGGAGAGATTGGGTGGGCATCCGAAGGTTGCCCATAGGGGGGGGGGGGGGGGCAATGTCAGGGATCCCCTCGATCCCCGCCGCGATGGTCCCGGCGCAGGCGCACTGCACCGCCCTGTGCAGGGACACGGCCACTAGGTCCGGGCCGGCCGCGGCGTTCGAGTTCACGCATGCGCAGTAGAAGCCGCGGCCGCCCGCTGGGCACCAATGGCAGCGCAGGGCAGGATATTTAAATGTCCCTGAGCTGTCATTTTGGTGCCTTCTGGTCTTACCTGTTTCCTGTGATTCTGAACCTGTGCCTTGTAAGTTATTTGACCCGGATTGTTCTTGACCTGCTGATTTCTCCTGCCCAGACCCTTGCTTTGCCTGACCTCTCTTCCTGGATGCCCCTCATTAGATCTGACCTACTGTTGCTGACCTGGCGTGTGACCCGACGATTCTCTGCCCGCTCCCTTGTACCTTACCGTCCTCTACGTTACCAACTCGGCCTGTCTGACTTCGCACTTGCTCAGCCATCTATCCATCCATCCCATCGGGGTCACCCGACCTCCTCACATCTGGCTCTCCCTGGTTGGAGCCCCTGCGAACACCCCTACCACTGACAGGTGTGCTCAGTAGTGGCGACCTGGTCCCGGGGTACTACAAGTCCATCCCCACCATCAGGGGCTCTGGTGAACAAGTACCCTGGGGCTTAGACTCCGCGTTCTGGGCACGCCTGACCAGTGGAGTGCTAGTGGTGCCGCTCGGCGGTCCCTCACAGGGTCATTGTCCTGTTGCATCACCCATCCCTCTGCGGAGCTTCAGTTGGCGGACAGATGGTCGTACGTTTTTCTGCAAAATGTCTTGATAAACTCTGGAATTCATTTTCCCATCAATGACAACAATCCGTCCAGGCCCTGAGGCAGCAAAGCAGCCCCAAACCATGATGCTCCCTCCGCCATGTTTCACAGTGGGGATGAGGTTTTGATGTTGGTGTGCTGTGCCTTTTTTTCTCCACACATAGTGTTGTGTGTTCTTCCCAAACAACTCAATCTTGGTTTCATCTGTCCACAGTATATTTTGCCAGTAGTGCTGTGGAACATCCAGGTGCTCTTTTGCAAACTTCAAACGTGCTGCAATCTTCTTTTTGGACAGCAATGGCTTCCTCCGTGGTGTCCTCCCATGTACTCCATTCTTGTTTAATGTTTTCCTTATTGTAGATGTGTCAACAAAAATGTTAGCATGTGCCAGAGATTTCTGTAGGTCTTTAGCTGACACTCTGGGATTCTTCTTTACCTCATGCAGCATTCTGCGCTGGGCTCTTGCAGTCATTTTTACAGGACGACCAAGCCTAGGGAGAGTAGCAACAGTGCTAAACTTTCTGCATTTGTAGACAGTCTGTCTTACCGTGGACACAGGAACATCAAGGCTTTTGGAGATACTTTTGTAACCCTTTCCAGCTTCATGCAAGTCAACAATTCTTGATGGTAGGTCTTCTGAGAGCTCTTTTCTGCGAGGCATGGTTCACATCAGACAGCACTTCTTGAAACCAGTAAACCCAAAACAGGTGTGTGTTTTTTAAGGGCAAGACAGCTGTCAGCAACACATCCAATATCATCACACTGATTGGAGTCAAGGTTGGCTCACTCCTGACTCCAATTAGCTCTGGGAGAAGTCATTAAGCTAGGGCCTCACATACTTTTTCCTCCCTGCACTGTGAATGTTTACATGTTATGTGCAATGAAACCATGGCAACATCTAATGTTTGTGTAGTATTATGTTCAGCAGACTGTGTTCTATTGTTGTGACTTAGATGACGTTCAGAGCACATTTTATGCCCAATTCATGCAAAAACTCCACGTAATCCCAAGGGGTTCACATACTTTTTCTTGCAACTGTATACTAAAGCACCGAATAGCAGAGATAAGATAGTTAAAAGTGTATTAGAACCCCCTGGGAACAGCAAGACCACATTGTTTTTTTCAAGGTGTTGGATTTTATAGGTGTGGTAGATGTTATAGTTATAAAAGAACCTCCTCTAATCCTAAACGCAGGTTTACATTCATTAATCCAACAACAAACAATATAAAATAAAACAGTTTATATCATGCAATACTAAGGGAGTTGTTTAAGCGCTTAAATGTCCATGTAATTTATTATACATAGGACGTACTAAACGCAGTTTGAAAGAACGCATGAAAGACCATATTCATAATATTAATATAGGTTTTAAGTATCATCATCTATCCATGCATTTTCAGAAATATCACAATAGTAAAGCAGATAAGGTCGAATATTGGGGAATAGAAAAACATAATTCCCATTGGAGGGGAGATAATTTGGTTAGGGAAATTAGTAAGAAGGAATCTCTATGGATTTATGAGTTGGGGAGTTTGGCCCCAGGTGGTCTGAATAAAGAGTTTGATTTAGCATGTTTTATTAGTGATATTTAGTACTATTTAGTATATATGGGAATATATTTTTAATATATTCCATATTCTTTTTGGCTTCAATGTTTTCTGGTATTATACGTTTTTTATTTTATTTTTATTTTGTATATTTTATTTTTTACTTTTCATGCATATATTTTTATATATATTTTCAATTTTTTTTATTTAATAAATATTGTACATTTTGTTAAAAAATGAGTTTATTGGATTATACTTTGATATACTTCAGTATCCTAAAGGATATAACATCTGTCATCCTTTTTGTTACATTGTAATGTGTTCACCATCTGTCCAAAAATGGGAGTGACATGTAGCGTATAGTTGGAAAGCAACATTGTATTTCCTTAAGAAAACATCGGCAGGGAAGATTAGAATGTATTAGAATTACGGCCCCAAAAATATGGCCACGTACATGTTAACTACAATAAAATGGAGGATAGCCACTATATAAAGAGTGAATGGAGAAGTGAACATCCAATCACAACCACCTGATGAAGCCGCGTGACCGGCGGCGTAACGCGTAAGGGAGGGGCTACGACGTCACTGGCCATTTGAGGACGACAGGTCTACACAAGGCAGGCAGTGTTTGGCATGCTGTTGATGTATTGTTGGTGATATAAAAGCGGTTTTTACATTATTCAAATGTGAGTGCAACTGGTACTTAAATAAAGCACTGTTTTTTAAAAAGATAAAGCACTATTTTTGGAAATTTTTCTTTCCACTGAGGGCACCTGCCAAGGAAATGAAAGCAGGAGATAAGCAGTATAAGAGTTTGATCCCAGCAGGAGTAGGAGACGGGAATCAGCCTGAGAGGGACCCACCACTCTTCATATGGTGCAACAAACATCAGTCCCATTAAGTGGACAAAAAGCGTTATTAGCCTGTTACAGGCTAATCTGGAGGTAAGCGCACATCTTATACAAATGAAGGAAGTCACCTGGAATTACTGATTTGATTCACTGGGAAAAGTCACATATATTTTTCATTGAAGACTGATTAAATTTTTATATTTTTTTTTTTTGCATGATGAGCACGGGATGGCATTTTTGATTTCACATAATTTTCTGTTTTTCACTAGTTTATTAATATCGATTATTATTTTTTTATATATATTTATTGGAAATATGTATTGATTTATTATTCAAAGAAGGAGCGCAACATATTGTTTTTACGTTCACCAAGCTAATCGCCTTCCACGCCCCAAAATGCACTGCACTGTAACAGTGCATTGTGATTGACCAAAGCAATGCACCTCACCACAGCTACATGACAACCTGCCATGCAGCTCGTTACCAACAGCACCTGAAAGAACCACATCCAAAAAAAGTGCAGACTTCTCATCTGGGATCTCTACCCCTACTATACCTCAAGTCTCTTCAACACCCTCCACTGAAAGGGGTGATGGTATAGCAATGGGTGCCAAAGGTCCTTCTACCCAATCTGCTAGCAATACACCACCTGTTGATTTCAGGAATAGTTGAATAGTTGAATGTGAAAATGGCACCACCCTTCTCTCTGCTCTCTGACAGGGACACTTGACACATGTTCCATGCTTGGCACACGCCCTGAATTTGGTGGTGCAGCATTCCTTGAACAGGTATCCAGGCTTACAAGTTCTTCTCAGGCAGGCCAGAATAGTCTGTAGCCATTTCCAGTGGTCATACACAGCCAGTGTTCGGCTGACTGAAATTCAACGAGAATTCAACCTGCCCACCAACCACCTCATTTGTGACAATCCCACCTGGTGGAACTCAACATTGGCAATACTGCAGTGGCTGTACATGCAGCAGAGAGTTATTAATAAGTACCTGTGTGAGTACTGCACAAGGACAGGTTCAGGGAAGCTTGGCTTCTTTTCACCACCCCAGTGGCTGCTGACAATGGATGCATGCACTGTCCTGTCACCATTTGAGGAGGCCACAAGGATGGTGAGCCACGACAACACATGCCTCAGTGACACTATCCCTCTAGTCTTCCTGCTGGAGCACATACTGTGTGGAATCATGGACAGGGCATTAGAGGCAGAACAGCAGGAGGAAAAGAAGGACTTCCTTTCCTTTCAAGGCCCCTTTTATGCAGATACTACTCCTGCTGGGCTGCAGAACAGACAGGAGGAAGAAGAGGGGGGGGAGAAGGATTGTGGCAGCATGGAAGTAGAGGATAACATACGGCAGTCTTCAAGGGATGGTTTTCAGTTCCCAGAAACCCAGCCAGGAGTAGTATGTGGCTGGGAGGAGGTAGTTCCTGACAGTGTCATCCTCAGTGACCCAGAGGACTCAGAATCTCCTGCCTTCTCAAACGTATGCTGCATGGGCTCCCTGATTCTTCAAAGACTGCAAAAGGACCAGAGCATTCATGGTATGAAGGAGAGGGATCATTACTGGTTGCCAACCTTTCTTGATCCACATTACACAGGTAAAATTGCAGAGCTTATCCAGTCTTCGAAGAGATAGCAGAGGATGAAACGTCTTGAGGAAGCCTTGAAGAAAAATTTGTGTAACACCTTTCCAGACACTGGGAGGTTAACATTTCTTGGACAACGTGTTTGAGGCTTTGTTTGCTCAAAGGAAGAGCTGTGGAGAAAATGGCCGGCTGACCGATGCCTTAAACAATGCTTTAGACCTCAGCGCCCAGGGATGTTAGGTTTAAGCATCCATCGACAGTGTCTCCATCATATGGTGCAAGATTAGCAAGAGCGGACTTGGAGACCTTTCCAACTGAGGAGCCACTGGGTTACTGGGTCTTGAGGATGGATCACTGCCCAGAACTTGCTCCATATGCAACTGTCCTGCATCCAGCATGCTTTCCGAACGGACATTCAGTGCTGCTGGAGGTTTTGTGACAGATAAAAGAGTGCGTCTGTCCACAGACTCTGTTACCCGGCTGACATTTATCAAAATGGATCAGTCCTGGATCAACAGCAGCTATCAAGCCCCTGATGCTGATGTAATGGATTACATTTGTTAGAGATCTGGGTTTCCTTGAAGACTGGCTATGCTGCCTATCCTATTCCTCATTCCTGCTTATGTTAACTTCCAACAATGTTTTTGATATAGGGCACCACCAACATCCAAAGGCCCAATTTTTCTGCACTTGTTTGACAGGTGCATCTAATTTAAATTTTTTGCAATTTTTCTTTAATTGTTAATAATTTTTAACTGCAGAGCTGAACCCAGCAAGAGTAAATGTGAGCTATTACAGTGTTCAGGCACAACTAGCACCCAAGGACCACTTTTTCCGCCAGTGTGACAGGTGCATGCAATTAGAATTTTTTTAGACCAGGGTCCAATCCTACAATCATCAAGAATAACCAACTGTTCGCCTGCCAAACACCCCACAATGACTGCGCTCTCACAGTGCATAGTCCTCACCCCACACTATATAAGACAGAGGGGAGTACGTTCCCCGAAACAAAAAAAAAGTAAATACCAAAAAAACACAAATAAAAATAACACAAAAAATGCATCAACAATCGGGCGGAGATCTCAGTGCTGTCCCTAAAGGGCCTGGTATAGCTTTAAGGGGGAAACCCCACGCATTTTTAGAAAATATATTTTTTACTGTGGGGCCCCCCCCTAATCCTTACCAGAACACTAAGTCTGGTAGAAAGGTTAGGAGGGAATCCACAGTAAAAAAAAAATATTTTTTTAAATGCGTGGGTGCGGATAGGTTGATGGGCATCCTTTTTTTTTTTTTAGTTTAGTATTTAAAATTGTACTTTGATGCTAATGGGCCCCCTGCCAACAGACCCCCACAACCACCGGGCCAGGGTTGTGGGGAAGAGGCCCTTGTTCCCATCATGTGGGCATATGGCCTGATAAGGCACGGGGGGGCTCATTCGTTCCCCCCCCCCCCCTTTCCTGGGCTGTGCTTGGATCAAGGGTCTGGTAGGGTAGGAATTTAGGGGGGATGCCATGCTTTTTTCACACACATTTTTGTGGGGGGATTCCCCCTAAAAGTCCCCCCAGGCTTAAAGGGCCTGGTAGGGCTTTCAGGGGAAACCCCACACTTTTTTACAAATTTTTTTTAGTGTGGGAACCTCACACTGGTTTTTTTAATAATAAAATTAAAATATAGTTATGTATTATACATGGATCATATCCCCCCTTATGTATTATCATGGAGATCATATCCCCCCTTATGTATTATACATGGAGATCATATCCCCCTTATGTATTATACATGGAGATCATATCCCCCTTATGTATTTATGGAGATCATATCCCCCCTTATGTATTTATACATGGAGATCATATCCCCCTTATGTATTATACATGGAGATCATATCCCCCATTATCCCCCTTATGTATTATACATGGAGATCATATCCCCCCTTATGTATTATAGACATAGTATTATACATGGAGATCATATCCCCCTTATGTATTATACATGGAGATCATATCCCCCCTTATGTATTATACATGGAGATCATATCCCCCCTTATGTATTATACATGGAGATCATATCCCTCCTTATGTATTATACATGGAGATCATATCCCCCCCCCCTTATGTATTATACATGGAGATCATATCCCCCCTTATGTATTATACATGGAGATCATATCCCCCTTATGTATTATACATGGAGATCATATCCCCCCCCTTATGTATTATACATGGAGATCATATCCCCCTTATGTATTATACATGGAGATCATATATCCCCCCTTATGTATTATACATGGAGATCATATCCCCCCTTATGTATTATACATGGAGATCATATCCCCCCTTATGTATTATACATGGAGATCATATCCCCCCTTATGTATTATACATGGAGATCATATCCCCCTTATGTATTATTATACATGGATGTATTATACATATCATATCCCCCCCTTATGTATTATACAGTGAGGAACAGAAGTATTTGAACACCCTGCGATTTTGCAAGTTCTCCGCTTAGAAATCACGGAGGGGGTCTGACATTCACATTGTAGGTGCATTCCCACTCTGAGAGACAGAATTTAAAAACAATTCAGGAGATCACATTGTATGATTTGTAAAGAATGTATTTGTCTCGCACTGCTGAACAGAAGTATTTGAACACCTGAGAAACAGCAAGAATTCTGGCTCTCAAAGACCTGTTACTGCGCCTTTAAAAAGTCCACCTCTACTCCACTCATTCATCTAACTTAGTAGCACCTGTCTGAGCTCTTTAAAGACACCTGTCCACCCCACAGTCAGTCAGGACGACAACTACTACCATGGGTAGTATTGTCAGTCCTGCTGCAGCAGGTTCTATACATTGTACAGATGTGCAACTTTGAAGGTAATTTAAGACCCCACCCAGGCATGATATTTAAAGGATTTTTTTTTTTTTTTTTTTCTCTTTTTGCCCGACTGCCCTATAGCAGAACTACTAATCACGTATATCTAAATGATTTTGTATTTTCAAGTAAGGGGGCATGCGCACGCCGCCCTGCTTGTGCCACCATGGCTACAGATGTTGATCACTGGGTCCCGGATGGAGATTCCCCGCCTGCACCTGGTGATCGCTGAGTAACACTGACAAGACAGAGATCTGTGTGTAAACACAGGTCTCTCTCTCCTGCCAGCTGTAAATTTGATTTTTTTTTTTTTTTTTTTTTTTTTTCCTGGATATGTTTCATAGCAAAATTCAAAAATATATATTATTTTTTTTTTTTTCTTTTTTTAATAAAAAAAAAAAAAAAAACTGCACAGGTGATAAAATACCACCAAAAGAAAGCTCTGTTTGTGGGAAAAAATGACATAAATTTCCTTTGGGAGTAGCATTGCATGACCGCACAATTGGTAAAGTAACAGTGCTGTATCGCACAAAATGGCCTGGTCAAGAAGGGGGGAAATCCTTTGGAGGGCAAGCGGTTAAGCAATGAAAAATGACTGCCCCTTTTTTTTCACTGATTCTTGTCCCTCAGGCAGTACCCGAGTCCCCATATCCCTTTTACGGCCAATAACTTGCATAGAAGCCTTCAAAATAAGCACTTTTGAATTTACAAGTTTGAGTCCCATAGACTTGCATTAAGTTCAATGTTTGCAGTCAATGTTCGTCAATGTTGCGGTTCAAATGTTCTACATACGGGGAGTGTTCCGCCCATCACTATTTGTTTGCAACCTATGTACATAAGCCAGCTGATTCAGAGACAAAAAATTACTCTGAAGTGAGTGCAATCTGTTCTGTCCTGATATACAAGTTAACTTCACAGATGTAGAAGTATCATTTAAAAAACTGTTGTGCTGATTTCATACAGACAACCTTGGACCCTGGACATATACATAGAACTGACAAGGACTAGTT